>VZTY01006836.1:158-24872 GCA_013400935.1 Turnix velox | reverse complement strand
CCAGGATTTGGTTGGCCTTCTTGGCTGCGAGTGCACACTGGAGGCTCGTGTTGAGTTTTCATCAGCTGACACCCCGAAGTCTTCCTCTTCAGAGCTGCACTCAAGTCACTCTCCACCCCGTCTGTATCTGTACTTGGGATTGCTTCGATCCAGGTGAAGGACCTTGTTGAACTTGTTGAACTTCATGAGGTTGCCATGGGCCCACCTCTCAAGCCTGTCAAAGTCCCTCTGGATGGCATCCCTTCCTGCAGGTGTATCAACTGCACCACACAGCTTGGTGTCATCTGCAAACTTGCTGAGGGTGCACTCAATCCCACTGTCCATATCTCCTACAAAGATGTTAGATAGCACTGGTATAGTCTCAGCTGATCACGTTCAGGCTTCATTTGCATGTACTATCAGAAACTTCACCTCCTGAAAGATCTAAGGGCAAAATTCTTTTGGAAGTCTGAGGCAGATAAACAGCTTTCAGAGCACGGATTTTTTCTTCATATCTTATGTATATGGTATACCTGATCAGACTTTATGTTAGACTTGCACCTTAGAATACAAGGAAGAGTCTATTTTCTCCCTCTCTGTCCATTTCCTGAGTTTATATTGCTTTTGTCATCTGGTGTTAGTGTTTCATTATTTATATACTCCATTCAGTATTTATCATATCCAATTTGGAATGCTCTCTGTGCATACAATATGGTTGCTGCCATTTTACCATGGCATCTCATTTCATCTTCATTATTCAATTCATTACACATGTCTCTACTCATGATTAGAACTCTATTCTAATACATTGTTCGTCAGTTCGGACATTCTTTAAAAGCTGATTTTTAGTACATTTTGCATAAAAACAATACATGCTTGCATGTCTTGCATGTAGTAGTTTCATCTTTCTTCAAAAAATTCAACAAAAAAATGTGTTCAAAAAGGCAGGCTCTTGGTTTTGTTTTGACTGTGTCCCTTTCAGCCTGGTCTCAGTGCAGGTGGCTACTGAATTTGTGTAATTTGATGTAAAAATGCTAAAAGTTGTCTCATATTCTAACACTAGGCATTTTCAAAGTGCATTTTAGGTAGGCACAAATTAGGACCTTGAGAATGAGACTCGGAAATGTTGTGCTGTGGAGGTACATTATTATTGGGAACATAATGAGATCTGACCATCAGTAGCAAGGGAATAGCTAAAGGTCCTGTTGGCTGCTGCTCACAGGGGACAGTGTCTTCTCACCTGTGAGCAGTACAGAGATGAAAGAAGAAATATTCAGCTGCAATGCAGACTTTGTTACTGGCACATCAGCCCATGAGCTAAACTTTTCTTCTTGTCCTTTCTTCTGTAATGAGGATCAGATGCCCACAGGAGGTCTTTGATTATTTCTGAAAATCATTTTGGTCTTCCCTGCAACAGAATGTGCAAGTAGAGACACAGTTGTTCAGGTACTCAGAGTCATCACCTGAAGTCACACAGCATTTCCTCTACTTCATCAGAGACCATGAGCGGCACGCTCCTTGATGCTATGGCAGCTGTGCCTTCAAAAGCTCTCAACAAATGATGATTTACACTGTTACACAAATAAATGTATTAAAGATACATTTCCATAATTTTTTTAGGCAAAAAATGGAACAAAATTTTTCTTGAATTATGGTAACTTTTCACCTGAGTTGCTAGAGATCACCAGAACGGAGAAGAAAAAAATGAGTCTAAATAACATGAATATATGATCTAACAAAACTATGGAGTAATCTGATAGGAAAATTTGAGTCCTGGCAACTCCACTATGGAAGTAAGATTTGACATTAATCACAGAATTACAGAATGTTTTGGGTTGGAAGGGACCTTAAAGTTCCAACTTCCCTGCCATGGACAGGGACATCCTGCACTAGATCAGGCTGCTCAGAGCCTCAGCAAGCCTGGCCTTTGATGTCTCCAGGGATGGGGCCCTTGCCACCTCTGTAGGCAACCTGTTCCAGTGTCTCACCCCCTCATGGTGAACTCTCAAGCCCTTCCCTTTCTCCTCCCAGTTTGCCTCTAAGCAGGTTCCACACACCCCTCTTTTCCCCCTTCTCCTGCCTCTGCTCCACACTAAATCTTTTCCAGCCCATTTTCCTCCAANNNCACTGGTGAGTTGCATTTTCCAAGGGGACACGGTGGGAGGAGAAAGGCCGGGGGGCCTGCTGGCCCCCCGCCTGGATAGGCTGGGGGAGGGTGATGGCTTTGTCTTTCCATTTCTTGCCTTTCTGCTCTGTAGGGTTCACCTGAGGTCAGGTGAATGTTTAGCAGGAGTATTGTGTTTTAGCTTTGTGTTTCAGCTCAAGGTGTTGTTAGCGAAGTTTGTGTGAGTTCAGCCCCCAGGATGCGGTCTAGCCCAGGGATGGGGTAGCAGCAGCTCGGTCCTTTGGCCCCAGTGTTGCTCTATCTTTGTCTCCCAGCAGAAGCACTAGGAAGAGCCCAGTTCTTCAGAGCCCAAAGTTCTCAGAAATCCCTGTTTCATCAAGTTTTTCTAAGATTCCATAGCAAAACAGAGTGAGCAGACTACAGGGTTTACAGCAAGACACAGATCGCTGGAGTCTCTTTTTGTCTGGGTGGTCTTGTGGTTCTGTGGGAGCTCTGTCTGAGTTCCCACATCCATTTTGGCTAAGGTGGGGAGCCCAGCCCTCTGCCGATTGGAGACTGTTGATAACCCCCACACTCTGTTAGAACTCATCAGAACTCCCCAACTCATTAGACCTATGCTGTGTATATCAAGCTTTCCCTGACCTTGGGGAGCATGGTAAGCCTCTGACCACAGGTACTTCTAGGGCTCTATAACCAAATTATTTTCAGTTTTATTACTTTCCTGAGTTTCTATATTAACATAATAAATGTGAGGAGGGACAAATATTATAGGGGTTTGGTAACTTTTTTAAACCTATTTCATTTAGTGGACATCTTATACGGAAGTAGGAAACCATAATATGGTATTATGTTGACATAGTGTTTTCTAAACCAAAGCAGGTTACAAGCTCTAGACGTGCATCACAGTTCCCTCCCACTGAGATGCAGCAGTCTACAGCACTGATGTAGGAAACCACATACAAAACTTCTGCTCCAGTATGCTGCACAGCAATAAGAGATGGAAAAAAAACCTGTCTGCAGCCTGTGACAATGGAGCAGTTCACAGCTGTTGTCAGTGTTTTGTGTTTGATGCCATCACCTCAGAGTTCAAAGGCTACTTATGTGTCATCAGTCCTTCAGATATACCACAGGAATGAGTGTATGTTGATTTATCTATCTGTTCTGTAACTCAGTTCTCTACTTTGCCAGCTTGTATATAATTTGGGGTTCATTTTTCTTTTTACAACATAGTTTTTTGAAAAACTGATAGTCTCTTTCAACCAGAACCTTGTAGGAAGTTCAGGCATTATACTGTAACATCAAAGTTGTTAAAGGGGAAGGGAAACATGTGAATAAAAAATGGCTTTCCCACAGAGGCCAAAACCAATTCTCATATAGGTGCTGGATTTTGTAAAGAAACGTAATGTTTGAGTAAGAATTAAGTGAATCTAACTCGAACTGGGGAATAAGGTAGTCGTGGGGAAGAAAAGGAGTCTGGCTTCAAAGCTAAAGGAGCCTGGCGGTACTTCAGTATGGCAAAAATAGGGAGGGATAGATGCCCCCTCAAGTGGATTTAGCATTTTTACTATGGGGAAAACTGGACTTCTAAGGGAACAATGCACAGACAACAGAAATTTTTTATATTATAAAGGGAGAAAGATATCTGTGAAAGAAGGCTGGAGTTTATTCAGGACTTAGCTGAATAATACAGGGAGAGCAAGCATGTTCTGGTCTAATTATCTTATTTCTGGTTACTAAAGATTTATTTTTCAATCTCTGAGCCCCCAGACTGTCTCTTCTGAAACTCAGTTGCTGTCCTAAAATGTTTAACTGCACTTGAATGAAACAGTTTAGGAAGTTCTTGGAAATATTTGATTCATTGCAGGGTAAAAAGATTGCCAGGAGCCCTGAATGCCACCTTTTTTGTTGTGCTGCTGAGGGAGTTGTTAACAGCTTGCCTTCTCAGCAGTTTCCCTTCCTCCTCAGCATTAAATACCTTACTGCTCCCTCTGTAGAAATTCCTTATTAGCCAGATTATCTCTGGGTAACCTTGCATTTCAGTTGTAAGACTAGGGAGTGGAAAGCATCCTCCATCTGCTTCCTCTTAAATGTTTGCTGGGGTGTTAGCGCACGTAGCAGTGCTGTCACACACAGGAAAAAGTTTAACGATGAACTTGCTGAATATGTTGGTCTGTAGACGCACAGCAGTCAAAATTTTCTTACAGCTTTTCCAAAAGATGAGGAAGTAGCTGTCAGAAGCTGAGAACACAATTCTTCAGTCCTCCAATAGTTATCACTGAGCTTCACTCTTGTAATTTTCCTTTTGGACCTTACCTTCACTTCACCTGCATGTTCATTTTGCCTGAGGCAGAGCTAATTTTCTCCCTGTTATGCAGAATGGGGTTATGTTTTGCATTTGTGCTGGAAATTATGTTGATAATACAGGGACATTTTAATTGTTGCTGAGCAGAAGGAGAAAGGAGGATGGAGACGTCCGAGTGATGGTGTTCTGTCTCCCCAAGAAACTATTATGCATGATGGAGTCCCGCTTTCATGCGGATGGCTGAATGTCTGCCTACTGATGGGCAATAGTGTCAGACTTCCTTGTTCTGATTAGCTTGTGTGTGTGGCTTTTACTTTATCTGTTAAACTCCTTATCTCAATGCACAGGTTTTCTCACTTTTACTCTTCTGATTCTCTTACATCCCACCTGGGAATGTGTGAGTGATCACTCTCTGGTGATTATGGCCAACTGGAGTTAAGCCATGGTCCAGCTACTTCTGGCTTTCAGTGTCATCATTCTAATTATTGCAGATCTCCTGTCTTACTGGTTCCTCCTTCTATCATTTTTCCATTGCCTTTGTCCATCCACCTTTAATATCCCCTGAAGTTTCTAAACCAAAGTCCATTTACCAGCTTTTCTCTACTTCTTAGTTGATCCTACTTCTTCCTTCATTTCCCAGGTGCCTATATCTTTGCTTAGAAAATTTCCATTGAAGTCTACTCAATACCACAAAATTATGACGACTCTTCTTCCCTAACTCTTCTGCCCCCATGAATATTGCTAAACCCTCTGCAGCTCTATTTATACAAAATTTTGAAAGTTTTACAGACAACACTAGGTAGCATCAGCTGAGCATATATGTATTTGCAGGGTGAGTGTGGTTTAATGTTGGAAACAAAAGCAAATTGCTTAACTGAATAAGGCATCCCTACTTCAATGCACAGTGTTAAGAAACACTTTTAAAGTAAAGCTTTCCTGAGCTGTCTTGGTAGAGTCTTACATCATATTTTCCCCTTCACTTCCTTCTCAATAAACATATTTCTGGCAAATTTAGACAAACTTCAATGCCAGGCAGGAGTATCTTTCAAAATTTCAGTTCTGGTAACTGGAAAGTTGCAAAACTATGCCCTTGGTAATAAAGCAAGAAGATGACTGAAGAGTTAGAGGTACAAAAATAGCATCCACAAACAGCAACACAGTAACTGCTATTCCAGTCTGCTTAATCTTGCAGGACAGGATACTTCTGCTGGTATTTGTAAGTTTTTACATGCAATAGGACACAAACCATCATGCACTTCCACTCCAAGCAGTAGTTAAGCAAATGTAAATAGTGTGTTTATTCACAAAATCTGGGCTGTGGTCAGGGTCTGGTCCATGTAACTACTGAGTCTTTACTAGGTTTAAAAAAAAAAAAAAAAACCCAAAAAAAAAAAAACCAACAAAAAAAAAAAACACCAGAAAAATCCTCAGTGAGTGATAAAGCTTGACACCTCTTTATGATCTAAATAATTTTTACTGGTCTGCTTGTATTCTACTCTGTCACTCTCACCACTAGTGTAAATGCTAGATGCAGTTCTATGTTGTATGTAGTTTTTGATTGGTCCCAGATGATCAATCATTTGTGGGCTATTTAGCATCCTTTCTAGTCTATTTCATTTAGGACTGAGTTTATCAATCTAATACAGACAAAACAGTTCAGGACATCTCTGTCCTTCCTGTATCCCATGGAGGGTGGTCAGAAACCAGTGAAGGGAGGTTGATAACAGGCATCTTCTCAAAGCCCTCTCCTCTGCTATCTTGGTTCTGCAGGGCTCCATTCTCTAGTTCCAGATCAGTGATTCTGCCTGATCTCACTCCTCCTCTTCTTCCCTAGTCACATGCGAATGGAACAGTTCCCACAATTTACACTAATCAGTGACCATTTTCCATGTGAATTGCATCAAACTCCAAATCCTCAAACTTAATAATTTTGAAAACTGTGGATCAGATCATTCAGCCCATCTGCTAGTCTTACGTAGTATGAAATAATTTTAGAGAGGTTCTTCTTCAACTTTGCACTCCAACTGTCTATCACCAGAACTGGGCCCAGAGTACTTTGTCTTCTAATGCAGAAGATAAGAAGTATCAGGAAGCCAAGACCTGCACTCTCAGAATCTAACAAGCAGGAAGACTCTGTAAGGGATTGTGCAGAAATGCCAAGGGCAGCAGATCTGCAGTGATTATCCTGATGATAAGCTCTCTTATCCAATTATCCTTCAGCTGAAAAGGGAATTAATTCCCCAAATTTCTAAGTTTTCTCTCACAGGCAGAACAAAACATGAATTATATCTGTTTGGACTCCCACACAATGAACCACATTGCCCCAGACTCATGACAAAACACCATTACATTGCCAATTAGATGAAACAAATAAAAATATTTTTATATGGTTACTCTGACCCTCCTCAGACAGGATATCAAATGCAACTGGCTGACTCCATGATAACCATAAGTTGAAAAGAGCAAATTCAAGACAGATGTTCCACATCAGCCTGCCCTTCTTCAGTATACATGTAACAAGACCCTAGCCCTGTCAGCTGCTGTTCCCAGCCTGGCTTCACTTGCAGGTTCAGATGCATGGCTCTACTTGTACTCTCAAATGCTTGTACCAGTGCCCTGCTAACCTGGATCCTCCTTCTGGGTTTTTGGACAGCATGATACTCAATATAGTGTCCAACAAGGCAGATTTGAGTGAATTCACCATGTTATGAGTGAATTACACATCTTCTGCTGTTGTCTTTCCACATCAACTAGGAGAAGATATTTCAACTAGTATTCTGCATCCCCTTACACACTTCAGCAAATTGAGTCCCAGATAAAAGCGAAAGAGGGAAGTGAAAGGGAGACGTGTGGGATTTCTTTCATTGAATGAAACTTCTGCAGAAGGACTAGACCAAGCAGTTTTTGAGGGAAAAAAAAAAAAATTAGAGAAAATGTCCCTGTGGCCTACTTTGCAGCTGAATCTTACTCTTCTAAAAACAAGTTAGCTCTCTATTGAGGGATGCTTTTTCTACATCACATACTGAGTCAAGCTTTTGTGCTAGCAATGGATTCCAAACACTTTTAGAGTGTTTGAACAGGAAAGTACAGATCCCAGGAAAGAGATTCAAAGAGAAATGCGCCACAAATCAGGGGTGTTGCTGTCACTGTGTCTAACGATTTGAGTTGCAAGTTATCTCCTCCCTGGGTAATGGAAGGCTCAGTAACATGACTGGCCATAACAGTGGTGCTCTGCTACATGTAGCTATAGATACTATTTGCAGTTTTATGTCAACAAATCTGTAGTGGCAAGTAAAAATTTCAGATACTGTGAGGCTCAGACAGTAAGCATCTTGTATAATAGCCCACTACAGAAATGCTCCCCTCCAGAGGGACAGCCCTGGCTCCATTAAAGGATCTTGCCTCTTGCTAAAACTTTGAAAAGACCTTTCCTTTCTGTAAGATGTTCTCATTAGCAACTTAATTTTGAGTCAAAGGAAGGCTTTTTTGATTACCCACACAGGAAATTTGTACTGTCTCTCATCAACATACCGTAAGTAGTTTTATCCCTATTTATTCCCTGTTATCCTCTGTTGCCTGGGAGAGGTAGAGTGGTGCATTGGTTTTGTCAGAGCTTTTTATACACTTACCAATTCTCTATGAAAACTGCAAAACAGGAATGTTGGGCTATTATCATTCTGTATATTGAAACATTATACAGATACACATACACAAAATTGATGCTTCAATTTCTGCTCCCAAATTCATAATTTTTACTCTCCTGACCTAATAATACTGAGTTGCTATTAAAAATTGCTGGATCAGAAAGCTTAGAAAATTCAGAATCTAGTTTCATTGCATATATATGCTGGATGGAAAAACCAAGCAAAATAAAGATTCCCAAAATGTTAACTTAGGGATATTTTCTAATTTTTTATCCTTTTTTTGTTCCTCATAAAATATTCTGTAGGTGCTGCTGCCTTTCTAATTACCTGCCTAGCCATGGAGTTGCTTTACCATTGCTCTGCCCAGATGAAAATATTCACTGCAGCCACCTGTTTCATGCTTTTTAAAGCACATTGTGTAAATATGCATTGGGAATACCATGAGAATAATGTAGTTTCTACAATGCTTTATATTGCTCATGCTGTCTGGTCCCTAAGCTTGTCATGTTTGAAGCCATCCCAGATTTGGAGTCTTCTTTTACTGAACTGAACGCAGAGTCTTCCCTTTAGACCTCAGCAATGTTTTCATAAATTCTCTGACTGAGATAATCAATGCTCTGAGAACCAGGGGAGCTCGTCCTTTGCTAATTGCCACTATGAAACGTGTCACAAAGTAACTTATCTGTGACATGATGTGAGCCTTCCAGGCTACTGTGGAGGACTACTAAAGTTAAATCTTTTTCTCCAGCAAAGCATGAGAATAGTTTGAGTCTGTGAGCTCCTTGGTCATTGAACTGATCCCCATAGTTTTAATGGATGTCTTTGTATATGATCCACTTTCCTTTTCTGTCACTTCGGCCTTTTGTACATCCACATTGTGACTGATAACATAATTTTACTATCTTTCTGCTTTGTGATGATGTGCTGTGTCCAGCCCATGCAAGACTTTGTTAATCAAAACCAAAATCCAGTTCTAAGGCAACAACTGCAGTATGATTTCTTTTCTCTGTTCCTGTGTAGCTACATGAAATTTAATGTGCTGATCTTAGCATAAGAGGAGAAAATATATAGCAGAACTGCCCTGAAGTGCTTGGCTTAATTTTGCTCCCTCATCCTCTGTGGTGGCAAGTGTTGTTTATTGCATCTTCTTCAGAGGTGGGAGCCAGAGCTCTGCCTGCCTCCTGAGCAGACTTCATTCACAACATGCATAGTTGTGTGAAAAATAACTAAAGTTCCTTGACAGGACAGATAAACTAATAAAGTTTGGAGCTCATGGAGGCTTTACTGATAAAGTCTGACAGGATACCAAAAATGGCATGATTTGTCAAAGCTGGTAGAACTCACAAACTCTGAATTCGTGGTCTGTATTTATGTCAGGCCTTATAAACACTGTCCAAGAAGATGACAATGCCTTCATCCTTGTGCTCTTTTCTGAAAGACAGCTATAAAATGAACTACAAAGTTTTCATGGGTTTATTTTGGTTTTCAAAGCTGATAGTGTTTTCACACAAGTAGCAGCTCTTGTTAAAAACATGGTATATGACGATTTCAGCTTTCTCTTCTCTACTATAAAACAAGCCCTAGCCTTTCAAGGTAATGGATGAAAACTTAAAATGAGTGAAGCTAGAAAGTGAATAAAGTGTTGGATTGTTTACTTTTTGAGCTTTTCAAAATGAATGCTTATGTCACTGAGCTTCAGCTATTTCATAAGGTTTTCATTCAGTCTCTGAATATTTCTGTGCTGAAGCTGTGAGTTCTGGAACAAAATTTATACCACCTTTGACAATAATTGCAGAGGAATATTTAATCTTTATACAGGTTCTGTTCCAGGATTTAGTAGAAATACTGGCTTTGAAACGGCAAGAGGAAATAGCTTCCTCTCTGGAAAGAGCTTTGTTTTACACCAAAGAATAGTGGTGGAAGAAAGAAGCAGCTTGTAGGGTTATTTAACTACCTCTGCAGACAGAGGAAGTGTTTTTTGTTATTGTTGATATGCCTTTAGAGAAAAAAGGGCACACAGAAAATGAAGAACAAGCATCCAGCTTCCCTGTACTAGAGACAAAAGTTATCTCCTCAGTCTTTTCATGAATGAGAGCTGACTCCACATTTCAAGGAAACCATCTTTGTTCCCTACCAATTATCCTGAAGGTAAAGCAGTGACAATTTCATTCTATCATTTACAGTCCTCTATTACCATGTAATAGAATAGTATAAGGCTATATTTACACATTGTCACACAAAGTATGGCACCGGCCTTGCTAACACATTTGTCTGTGCTTTCAGGTATTAACTTTTCTTATGCGACTGTGCTCGTGGTCTAAATGAGTGTTCATGTGAGTGTTCTTTTCTGACTGCAGTTCTGATCCTCAAATTCAAGCATCTTCAGGACCAAACATCAGTTCTTACATATCTTGTGCCCTACCAAAAGCCATAACAGTTATCCTTGAGATCTGTGTTTTGAGATTAAGTAAGACTAAGTTTAAAATAAAAATAAATGTTTAAATGTGTTTCATGCTAGTGTCTTTCTCTCACACCAGGTATTAGAGTGCTAAAACTACTGCCAAATTCTGCAACTGTGTGAAGCAAGGAATGCAGCAAATATTGCACCAGAGAAATACCAAAGACTTGGTTCAAATTCAGTGACATTGAATTTTAAACAAAGGGAATTTTAAACAAAGGGATTAGCAAGGTTTCCACCTCGAGTCCCACTTTCAAAAGAATTGCAGCTAAAAATCTCACTAGATTTAATAATAGTGGAAACTGTGACAGTAACTGCACTCAGCATTGTATTTGATAAGAATTACTCAATTGTGTTGCTGTTGACAAGCCCAAATTACAGCAGTACTGTCCCAGAATTTCCCTCATCTCTTCATGAAACACTTATGTCAGTGAGATATCTAATCATTACCACAGAGTTAATCTCCAGTCAGCCACTGAGGGAGAAACATCTTTCCAGCTCGTATCTCAACTTGCAAGAGCAGTTCATCCCTGCATCCCACTCCGCTCTTGCACTCTGAGATGACCTCTACCACATCTCTTCCCTCCTACTCTTCCAATCTCATTTAAAAGCTATTTAGCCATGCTTCTGCCTAGTTACTCCAGTCTGTTTCCATTATCTGTAACCACACTCCTACTGCTGCATTCTGAACTGCTCACTTGAAAGGCAGGCAGAAGAAATGGGTAGCATTTTTAGGGTCGTCAAAGAGTTCTTGTCATAATTAGCCAATCTGTTTAATGAATATTGATCGGTCTGTCTATACACTGAACAATTCATGAAAGGCTCTGTAGGGAATGTGCCTTCTCTAAACAGAAACATAATCAATGACATTTGCATCAAACATGCTTTAGATTCGCATTTGTCCAGGCTACCTTGTGTATCACAGCCAGTGAAGTGGTATACATTCTTGTTTTTTTCAACACTGATCCTGCAATCAAGCTCCTGCAAAAAAATCCCCATCACGTTCTGTATTCTTTTCATTTGTACATTGATTGCTATTCTGTCATTTGATATTATTAATTGTGCACTTATTAATGCTATGTGTCTGCCAGCAAGGGGTTTAAAGCAGTTTCCTCTTGTATGTTTCTTTATGGGGTTGACAGACATCCCTACAATTATTAAAAATTTTACTCTCAATCTGGAGCAATAAAAATTCCTAAACCAAGATAAACTTTGCTCCTGAATTTGATCACTGTTAGTTTTATGAAAGTTATTTGGAAGTTCTTACAGGTTTTATTTTGACTTGGCATATGTATTAGGAGGTAAAATAATTTATATACAAAGGCAGATTCCTGATCTTGGAGTCTTTCCTAGTTGGTGCTCAGGGAGGGATTCTGTATGTAGGAGAGACCCTGTCAGAAGTTTTTGAACATAACCTGCATTCACCAGTTTCTCCAGACAGCTCATTGCAATGTCTTCCAGCCCACAGAATGAACCAAAAGTCATGCAGAAATTAAAAAAGAGGCTGTTCAGTGAAGAACATCCTGAGGGCTATCACTGCTGCACCACTGACTGGCTTTAATTGCTAGTGACATGCTGCAACATTCTTAGGAAGAAAATTAACATGTTCGGTGTTAACTGTAAAAATTCAGACTCGGTGAAAACCGTTTTCAAGGATGCTTTTTATATACCACATCCCTAATTTAAGACTATATACGTTATAGTTCCCACTGCCTTTGCTTGCTGACAGTTGTGCTCAAATTGGGTAGCTGGAAGGTGACACTGTTTTTTGCTTGCTCCAGCTTCAAACTCTAATTTAACTATATTAAACAAAAAAGGCTGATCTCGGAAAAGATATGCAATGACAAGATGATGGCTGACCAAATTAATAAGCAGCTGATGAGTTGCTATCTTGAAATGCTTGTTTCAGTGCATGGGACTCAAAGATTAGCTGTAATCCATGAGTTATATTTGAAGCCTCATTCTTGGTCTTGATGTCCTGAAATGGTCATTAGCAGAATTCTGAAAGTCTTCGCTTGACTGGAATAAAAGAAACTAGGACTTCCTCAGATACAAAGGGAATACAGTAGAGTTTTGTCTTAAAAAGATAACCTAAACATAAGAATTCATCTGTCGTCCCTTGAAGAGCAGAAATCCCCTTAGCTTCCTGAGTTTTTATGTCTGGTTCAGTGCCTTGCCTGCCACTTCTCTGTTGTTTTGCAAAAATAATTTGAAATGACAGCTGGACAGTTGCCTTCTTCAGGGGAGATGTCTTGCTCTCTTTTTCCTAGTACTGCCAATACATGTAATTCATTTGCCAATGCCATTTGACAGAGAATCAGCAAGCACAGAGAAAGATAGAGCTCAGTTTATCTCTTCTTTAAGTATATATGTGAAAAGGGACAGAAGATAGCCTAGAATTGTAAGTTCCTCTCTGTGAACTGTGCAAAAAGCTAATAGATGTGTCAAATGTACCAGCATTTCTATTCCAGACACTGAAAGTTGCATTAGTTGAATCCCATCATGACTGATTAGTGCTGCTGCTGCTATTGCTAGCTGTGAACAGGCTTATATATATATATATTTCCCTTGAAATTATTTTCTTACTTAGGTCAAAATCTTTACTGCATTCTGCCAATACTCTCCCTAATTTTATTTCCAGTAAAGCTGTGCATGCAAAGATAACACAGCAGCCCAGTGTCTGTTGCCAGCTGTCTCTGAGCCACATGGATTTGGGTTTTTTGCCTGTGTTTAGAGACACCTGTGAAGTCTGGAGCTGTCTAGATTTGACACTAATTCTAGCACCTGAGACATCACTGTCTGAGAAGTCAAATTAGATGGTGTTTATAATTTGTCACTGTCTTCCTGAAGACAGATTATCATAAATATTTGCTGGTAGTCTTGGGAATCATCAGATACATACCACTAGGATAAAAAAAAAAAGGAAGATAAATCAGCCTTGTATTACCTAACATTGCTATCTTAATTTAAGACAAAAGCAAACTATGAGGGAGGGATGGACCATATCCCAAGTACTTTTGAGCAAGAACTGTGCTGTTATACCATTACTATGAGATTGAATCATCATCATTAAAGATATAGGACTTTTATCATGGTGCATCTAGTGGGGGATGAAGAACTGTCTGTGCTTGATGCTGCACAAATGTGCACAAAAAGCCATACAAAAACACCAGGCTGCCTGCCTTCTATCATACTTTAGACGTAATTGTGTTGAAATGTAAGAGAGCATCATAGCATTTAAAATGTGATTGATTTAATAGGTTGCCTCATGACACTTTCAAGGTGCATTTGGGAAAGTATTATTCTCATTTTGCTTAGATGATCAGTCTGGATGCCACTTCTTACTGTGACCACTGAAAAACTGCAATCATCTTATATTGATACGTGGTGTTGTTCTTGCCTGTATGTAAGACACTGCACTTGTTATATTTCATTGAATTTATTCCCACTCAACTGTCTAGGTCTTACTGAATGGCAGCACAGCCTTCCAGTGTGTTGGTCACTCCTCCCAGCTTTGTGTCATCAGCAAACTTGCTGATAGTGCACTCTAGTCCCTCATCCAAGTCATTAATAAATATATTGAATGGTACTGGTCCTAGTACAGGTCATTGAGGGACTCCACTATACTCAGGCCTCCAATTAAACTCTGTGCCTTTCACCACAACACTTTGGCTTCTTTTCTTCAGCTGGTTGACAATCCACCTCATGACCTGTTTTCCAGACCATATTTTCTCATTTTAGCTGTGAGGATACTCTGGGAGACAGTATCAAATGTTTTACTGAAACACATCCACTGCTTTACCATCATCTACTCACTTGGTTATGTGTTCATAAAAGGTTATCAGGTTGGTCAAGCATGACTTCCCCTTGGTAAATCCATGTTGATTGCTCCTAATGACCTGCTTATCCTTGATGTGCTTAGAAACAGCACCAAGGATAAGTTGCTCCATCACTTTTCTAGGGATGGAGGTGAAGGTGACCAGTCTGTAGTTACCTGGGTCGTCATTCTTGCCTTTTTTGAAGACTGGAGTGATGTTTGCTTTTCTCCAATCCTCAGGCACCTTTCCTGTTCTCCATGACTTACCAAAGATGATAGAGAGTGGCCTAACCATGACTTCTGCCTGCTCCCTCAGCACCCTCAGGTGCATCCCATCAGGACCTATGGATTTGTGAACATCCAGATACTAAATCCAGAATCTATAGGCAAATTAATGAAAAAATTCATGTATAGATGTAAAGGCAAAGGAATCTGATTATTTAGCATTAGCTGTAAAGTAGTATCATTTAGAACTGGAACAATTTTGACTCATCTAGCAACTCTACTTTTAGAGTTTCGGAGAAGACTTGCAGGGAGTTGCTCAGGAAGCAACCTCATATTTAGTAGGGTTTAAAGGAAAAAAAAAGAAAAAATGTTAATTATAATACTAACAGAAAGAAAATATTTTAAGGAAGAATAAATTAGAGCATCAAATATGTTAGAAAACTGGGACCAGGTCTTATTTTCTCCAGTAACCTAACAGATCAAGGGAAAAATTTAGGATAAATGTACTGAAATTTTTCTTTCCCAGTTATCAGGCTGCAGTCATAAAACTGCAGCCAAAAGATCCAATTTAATGAGCTCATGGGAGAAAACTAACCCTTATCTTAATTCTTGATTTAGACCCTCTCCTACCCCCCCCCCCCCCCTCACTCATTTCTGGATGGGATTCAAGTTTCTGGCTCACTTTGTTATCTGTGGCACAGTAACTATCATGAGAATGCCTTTTTCTGAGCTTGAAATCATGAGGAACATTGATGTGAAATTTGGGGTTTTTTGGACCATCCTGTCTACTGTTGTGAAGAACCTTGCAACTGCTTGTTATTCCTTTAGGTGTTTTTTCAGTTTGCTTGTTGTTTACTTTAAATAGGAAATATTCTTTTGACTGATAAAAAAGTAGCTTCAAATAAATAAATTCACTAGCCTGCCCTGGTGCCTCACCAGGTATAGCTCTTGGTACTTCTCTTTGTTGAACTCATCTCTTCAGGAACATGTTTGTCTCGCTAACACACGCAGTTGCTTTCACGGAACATGGCATAGAAGTGTCCTAACAATTGCTTAAGAGAGCAAATGGCTGCTGAAGAGTAGTGGACGTGCCAAAGAACATGTTCCACAGCACAAAATGGAGTAGCTGTCCCTGGAATCTCTGGAGCAAACTGAATAGGAGCTCCAGAGGAAGGATATGGCCACCCAAGATTCTGGATGCAAGGTATCTCCTGGATCTAGGAGTAAGATTGTCCTACTTAATGGAATCATGCTCTGGTTGAGAAGGTGATTTTTTGACTGTAAGAGCTTCCAGAGGAGGTGAGCAGGCTTGATTACCTTTGGGACGATTAATGGGATCTGCACAGAGACTCTTCAGAGGCAAGAAACAACATGTATCGCATCAAGGGAGAGACTGCCAGAGGCTCTAAGGGATTGAGGGGTAGATTACAGGGATGGAGAAGACTAGAAACATGAGATTTCTCAACACAGAAAAGCTCCTACTCCATCTGCAGACTGAAAGAGGGATCCGTGATGCGTTCGAAACTGACAATTTATCTAACTTTTGGCCTATTACTCCTCAGTCTCACATTTAAGCAGAGACCTCTACAGCTGTCTTTGTAGACTGCCCTGTTAGAATAAAGTAACTGTATTTCAGTAAGGTGAGTTTGATGTGCTTAATATCTGTTTTAAGACCCCAAAGTACTGGTCGCAGCATCGTATCATTCAGATATCTCTTTCCTATATCCATCCAAAGAAAACTGGCCACGCTGATCATGTTGTTTGTGTAAGATGTGCTCCCTGAAATGAGCTCTGTGTTTCTTGAACATAGGAATATTTTCTCATAAACAGAAGGCTATATGTCATGTCCTCCTCCTTAGCTGCCCAATGTAAAACTAGACAAATCTCATTAAACAACACAATGTATTTCATGGGTTCTTAAGTGCTGAGGAATGTGACTGCTATCAGTGCAGCCACAAGCAGAATGTACACAAGCCTTGGGAACATCTTGGAGAACAGAATTTATCAAGGGAACATAAGAGTCATAACTCCCATAGGAGCACCAGTCAACATTATAGTGTTCGTGTTGTGACTGGCTAATGCTGAGGATGGATGTCAAGCTTTTGCTTTGCTGTCCAAATTGCATAACCCTTTTAAACTAAATCAGTCTCTATGTATGTCACAGGAAAATTATTTCTGTAGTGATACTGATGTGTGCTTCAGAGAAGATCCTTGAATTGCCACAAAGTTAGACATAGGCATAGACATAGGTTTCCTTCCTTTAATTAGCTTATTAACTTGCCATTGTTTCCAGGAGTAACATTATAGTTTCTTTGTAACCATGTAAGCTCTGCTTACTTGGAAACAATATGGAAAATGACTCAGATTATTTCTCCATTACTGGCCCATACCTTTCATAGAATACTGCCAAGTTGGAAAAAACTGGTAAGAGTCCTCATCTGCCCTTTATGGATTCTATTAAACTTTCTGTGAAATGAACAGAAAAATTCCCATCACTTTTCAGGGCACAAAATGCTGTGAGGGAGACAGACCACTTTCAGACTAGTTCTACTGTTCTCATAGCAAATGCAAAGCCATATTTCAGCAAATGCTGCACATACCGTGCAGAGTCTGAGCCTCATTCAGTCCATTGCTATTTATAATAGCTGATGATTATACTTCATTTTTCACCCTGATGGTCCCAAAGGACATTGCAAACATCTGGTTGAACAGCAATCCCTGCATCAACAACTGTTGCAATCGGCTGCTACCAAACTAAGATGTGAAAATTGCTTAGAACTCAGGGGGCAGGGAAAACTATGGCACCTTTTAATCCTCAGGCAGCAATTACTACTGATGTCTAGAGTACATTTTTCAGGACTTCTAGTACATTTTCCAGGATTTCAGGCATCAGAGAGCTCAGCTGGAAGAGTAGTTCTGAAAAACAAAATATCCAAAAATTGTAAAAGCATGACAGCTGTGCATCAAAAACCTGAAATAAGAGGGGAAGTCCACTGTGCGTGTTTCTTTTGAAAGTCACTGAGAAGCTCTCAGTGAGGCCAGCCTAGCTGGAGGTATGGTGTTAGCTATGTGAGTGTGAGCCATTCTTAAGGCAGATAGCAATGCCTTGCTATTGTAATCACATAGTATATAAACACAGATTTTATGCAAGCCTAAGTAGTAATTACAGCACACTACTACAGAGATGTAGTAAAAAAACACTGGTAAGATTGTTCAGAAGAAAGTCATAGCCCTTGACACCTTTCCTGGGTGTGCTAGTATCTGCAGCCCCTCCATAATCTCTGGGGAATGCATGGCTAGAGCAGTCGGATGGCTGCAGGTAGCTGTAGATGCACAGGTTATTTTTTCTACTGAATGACCAGTTGTTGCATGCCTCCAGGGCAGATCAGGATCCTTGTACACTCATGGTACTTCATGCCTTTGTCTAGCTGTGAAATCCCATTTGCTGGTGTAGTAGCCAGAGGGATACGTGTAATAGAACGAGTGGTGACAGCATCAGTCAAAACATCCATTACATTGCTGTGCTCAGGTTTATATATATCATCTCACTTATATTTGTGTGAGAGACATATCCATAGATATGTAGGTGCTTCACCATTTTTAGAAGCCAGACTCGCCCATTTTTACTAGGAATATGTCCCTAAATGCCTTCCTTTCTCCTGTTTCTTTGTCCTTTCTTCCCTTATTTCTGTTGTATTCAGCAACAATTTATTTTAATTTGAATGAGTGTGCATATACATATATATAAATATAATGTTACTGGTGCATAATATTCTTGCTACAGAGAGTAATTTGGCAAGTAAAATTGCCCCCCCATATACTGTAATGAAAATACAGCACAATTGAGAATTCATCTGAGTCAGATATAATTTCTTGAAAAGTTGTATAATTTTAAAAAATAATTTCATAAAAATTAAGCACAGTGCTTGTTCAATCATCTGCTGCAACCATCTGCTGCTGATATATTATTTTGATTTATCATCTTTATCCTGACAGGGCCTGATTCTGTCCCCAAGGAAGTCAACTGCAATTTTATTATTCCCTTCAGTCAAAGCAAGATAAAAACTTTATTCAAGTCAGTACTTATGGAATGTGAATTATAATGCAGTCTTCCAATACTCTACATTTCAGAGTTCAAAGTTTCTGGACTCCTGGTATTGTGATATTGTAATTTTTTCCAAGTTGTATTTAGGCAGTTATAGTCATGACCATATAATGGGTCTCATTCTGAATGGCAGGAGCTGAACACAGAAATCTGTACTTAGTGTTTGTAAAGTCCTTTGGAAGAGGGTGCCCTACAACAGAGAAGGTGTGTCTAAGTTGCCATAAGAAGGAACATTAGATAACACTTGGTCCCAATTTTGGACACCACACTAAGATGAGTGGGTAACAGAATTGGTAAGAAGCTGGATAGACAGGCTGACCAAAGCAAAAATGCACACCGTGACAAAAGCAAGAGAAAAATGTCCTTTTTTCTGCTTTTATTTAGTTTTGTCACACAGCTCCACTTGATAAATTGCAAGACCAAAAAAGACATTTTGTCTAACCCAGCATCATCATTCTACTGTTCTTCACTAACAGATGGAGAAACGATGATCCCTTAAGCATAAAGGTAATTTTTAAACTCAATTTATTCTCCTTGTTGGTTCTCCAATCCATGTATTTTATTCCATAGCATCCTACTAAAATAAATAAAAATATAACGAGAAAGTTTCAAACCAAAAGAGAACTCTGATGGTGCAGTTTTCTGTACATCCTGTGAGATGGATGATATTTACCCTAATAAAAGCTGCTAATGGTTATAGGACACTGGGAGAATTTTTAATTGCTCTAAATTACATGCAGCTTTTCCAAACTGTTTGAGTGGCAACAGGTAGAAGGAAAATCCCTACCTGAATTAAAAAATCTAAAGATTCTGGAACTAATAACATGCTAAGATGTAAATTTAAGCAACATACTCTTCTTCTAATATATTTAATCAGAAGTTTTAAGCAGTTAGGAAAAAAAAAAGTCCTTCAGGCTTAATACAGACAAGAGAATCACTGGCCTACTGCTTGAAAAAATTGTAATTAGAATTTAGCAGTTATGAATGAAGGACAGAAAGAACTTCAGCTTCAAACTGCTATTATAAATGTCAGGAAAGGCTGAGGGAATCTGAACTTCAGACACATTAGGTATGTGAGACCTGAGGGCTGTTCAATCTAGAACATGGGAATCTCATCAGTTCTAAAGTAAGTGGATGCAGCTTAGCTCTGTATCCCAGTGACCTATATTATAGGTTACTTTTGACCAATGTGCTACTTTTTATTTCCTCTTTTCTCTATGATCTTTGGTAAGCACTTCACCTTTATAGGTGGCATTCATTTCACCTCGTTTTGTTTGTTATAACTTAGACAACTGTCATAAACTGCTCTCATTGTAGAGATTGTAACTTGCAATAGCTTGTAACTCAACCAGTGGAACTGCAAACATGTAGGTTGCTAATAAGCAAGGGATAACTGTTGACCAGTGTGGTTACACATAGTAATTTGGACTGCAGTGACCATGATGTGACTGAGCTCAGCATGTGGAGGAAAGCTGTGAAGATAAGCTGCAGAGATAGGAATCTGACTTTCTTAATGCAGTCTTTGTGCAATTCAATTCTTTTTTAGACAGAATCCCTTGGGAAACTGCCATCAGAGGAATGGTATCCAGGGAAACTGTCTGATTTTAAATAAATAAATAAACAAAACCTTGTTGATAGGGCAGAAGCAAACCAGAAAATTTGTCAGAAGACCTTTTTCATTAAATACCATGAAAACCATAAATACCATTAGTAAAAACTAATTTGATAATTGTAAAAAAGGGCAGTCTAAAAAAATCACTTAGAAAAAGATGATATGGAGACAACTGATATACCTGATACCTTTTTTTGTATGTCCAAAACCTGTTCCCAGACAGCTAACAGTAAGGTTGCAACAGGTTAGGGTTGCTACTATGTGATCATTCCTCTCAATTTGATGATTTTGAGACCACATTCATGGTAATGCACACTGGAATATGTCCAGCAGAGGCCATCATGTTGTTCAAAGCATTGAAGATCATGATATACAAGGAAAAGCTGAAGTAAGTAGATTTACTCAGTCTTATGAAGAGAAGTCTAGAGTGACATTACTACCAAATTTAAGCACCTGATGGGAAGGTGTAGAGAAGGCTCCTCAGTATTAAGTAAAGCAGAAACAGGCTGTGACAAGAGGAATTCCAGTTAGGTACAAGGGGAAAAAATTCCTTTGCAATGAAGGAAGTCAAACATTGTCACAAGTTTTTCCTGTAGAGTTTCCATCCTTGAAGACATTTAGAACTTGGTATAATAAATTGCAATATACTTGGAGTACAATCTAGAGAGTAAATAAGTGTCCACTGGATGAACAGGCTCGGAGGTGGTTTTGAAATAATCTGGACTACTGGGCTGAACAGTAGTAATTCTGGTAGTGGTAAGGGGAAATATTCAGAAGATAACTACTATCCTTGAGAAATCTAGTAGCACCATCAACATCCATGTTGAAAGTGTCACAGAGGTGGTTCCAGATCCTACCAGATACTTAGAAGCAGAAACCACTTCAGTAGTCCTAGTCAATACCCAATACTCTAAACCATTCGTTTCACTGAAAATCACCACAATGTTGCATTAGTGAAGCTTTTAAAAAGGCTAAGAGGCGTCAGACTTTCTCTGAGGTAAATAAAGCATTTTTTTTCATGCACTGTCATGCAATCACAAAGTGATGCAATTATTAATGTCACAAATCATGCTCTGAGGCAAAGACTACCTTTCCCTTCATGTCTGTACAATGCCGAGCCATGTTAAATACAACACCATACCAATGGAACATCACAGACGTGTGCTACATGTTTAACACATTATGATTATAATGTCAATTGTACTCCCACTTGCTAGCATTTTTCCCTTTCTTGTTGGTTTAGTGATTTACAGATTTAGAAGTATTATAAATCAGAAAGACAGGATGACTTGTTAAACAGTTTCCAGGTGAAGATATTTTAAATTTTAAAAACTGCAATGTACATCAGGCTCTGCTCATTAGAATTTGTTCTTAAGTGTATTTTCACACTGATTGAAGTTAATGATTGAATCTTCTGCTTTAATTACACATGTCCAAAGTAATTTATCAACAGAGAAGTAATTAATCTGTGCTTTAATAAGCAATATCTCACATGATCTGTAAAAGAATTTTTAATCTGCTTCCTGGCCCTTGGAAATCCCAAGGATATTTTAAATGAAATTAAGTGAGAATCATATTTTCTTAAGTTATTCACTGCAAGCTGGTTTTAGCTGTAATTTATTGAAAGAAATGTGTCAGGAAATTAGGAAAGTTTGACACAATTCAATATAGATTTCATTCTTCAAAGCACCATACTAAATGTTTTAAAGCTCAGATTACCCAGTTATTCACAGTGCTTTCAGCAGGGCAATTCCTCTTGTAAAAGCATAAACAGCACAGGTGCCATGGTCATCTTTGCTCATAGAAGCAAAGAAAAACAGCTCTTAAAATTTCAGAAGACTATTCCAAGCTATCCATTGGCCTTATTCATTAATAATACTAATGATAATACTATATTGAAGATGTCACTCACAAGGCACTCAGTGAAAGCCAGTAAAATGACAAAGTCTAGCATAATTTCAGCTTTGTTAACCAGCAATAAATAGGGCTTTTATTTTGTAAGAGACCAATAAATTATGGGTTGCTATAACACACATATTCTTTTAAAATAGAATGGCATCCTGCTAGGAAATTCAATAGAGCTGGCTAATAAGTAACTGCAATGAATAAATGAGGCATAATGAGTAATATTCATTCTGTTGCACAGCTTTGCAAAACAGAAAATGCCTCTTAGAAGAGCAGCCTCCTTGTTTGCTTAAATATTTCAGCATTACCTCAAAATAAAACCTTAGATTTTACTGAAGCAGTATTTTGACAAAGCATTTCTAGACTGGGCAAAAGGGTTGAATGTTGTTTTCTACCATGTGCTTGCAAAAAGCAATTGTAAAATACGCCTCAATGAAAAAATAAAGCTTTCCATAGACTGTAAATAATATACCATCACCAAAATTACCATAACAATACCAAAAAACAAGTAAACCAAATAAAAACTCAGTTGATTCGATTTTTTTTGGTAAACTATCAACAGTATCTAAAATGTACTCTTGCTCTGCCATTAAAATCTAATCTCTACGACCCTCCTAGATTTTAAAAGACCAATTCTACCTAAAGTGTGTCAGATACATATATGAACGGATGGATATGGATATGGATGGCCACAAAAATTTACCTAATGGCAAATATTTTAGAAGAGCTCTTTCAAATCCTTCACAGCAGATAGAAGAAAAAATTAACATTGATGTTTCATCAAATGTAGTGAGATAATAATTGCTTTGTTTCATCTTTTTCTGGCCCACCTGAATTCTTTGTGCAGAGATTGCAAATTTACTGGCACAGCAATGGCTGGTTATGGCTTTCCACTGTTACTATAAAAGAGGGGATCCCTCAGTTTCACGCAAGCACAGAGCCTGGTCTTGCTGCTTCTTCACTTACCTACTCTAGAAAATCTTGGCATGAGAATTAATCCTTGAATAGCTCTCACATTGCTCTCACCTGCTCTGTATTATTATTATTATATGTACTTGCTTTTTGGAGTGGGGAATTAAAAACAGCTGGTGTACATGCATATGGCCAAACCAAGAGTCATAATTCTAGATTTACATGATCCCATGTGATAGAAGTATAGCTCAGTGGCTGATATCCGCACTGCCCAGGATTCTGTAGATTTTCTTCATAATGTGCTCCCTCCAGTAATGAGAACTATATAAACAGTGCGTCAAGCAATGGAGAAGATTGCTTAATGAGCTTAGCTTGTTGTTTTTACCTCTTATTCTTTGCACCAGATTTAGAAAGACCAGACATTTCTGACTGAAACTCTCTGGGAGTGCTAGAATAAGGAAAAGGTTATCTCCTTTTTTTTAGAGAGGCTAGCAAAAGGATTAAAAAAACAGGCTGGGGTAAGGAAAGAGAGTAGATTGCCACACAGAAACCAGATAGAATGGAAAGGGAAATGAGAAGCAAAGGACAAGGGGGGTTTGGATTATGAACAGAAAGAGAAATGAGGAAGAAATGCAAGTAAAAAGTCAGTTGGAGGATAGATTTTAATTATCATCTGAGACTGTGTGAGCTGGGAAAGAGATGATCCAGACTAATGGACAAGGCAACCATGTTTAAATAATGCACATTTAATTAATGCAATCCCTTCCACAGAGTGTATACTAGAATATTCTGGACTCTTCTTTTGTTCAGCCAGCAGTCTCATTTTCTTTTTTATGCTCATTGAACAAATTTCAATTTCACAAAATTAATGAGAGGAAACAACTCAACGTTTCAGAAGATATGTTGCTTTATAAAATTAGAAATAATATAAATAAAGACTATCTGTCTTGCCTAGACAATGTTCTGGAATTCAGAGCTGGTTGCTCTAGTAAGTTAAAAAAATACTTTTCTGTCTTCAACTGAGAAACAACCTGACTTGAAAAGCCATGCAAATAAGTGCTTCAAGCAGATGGTGAGTGACCTCAGCAAACAGAAAAAAATTAATAGGTTATGGAAATGGCCTCAATATTTGGGCTACAGTATCTATTTTCTGAGGGTTATTTATGAAGTACTTGTTATATACCATTCATCTAACACTTTTTTTAAGTCAAAGTATTCTTCGATATCTTTTTGAAATCGTCTTAACTCAAATATCTGACATTCAAATATCTGCTACATCTTTCCAGTCTGACAACAGATTTCACATATTGTTGGAGGATGTCAGAGAGCTCACAACTTGTCACTCTCCAGCTGCCCAATGATATCTTCCCATTCTTAAAAAAAACATGCTGAAGACAAGTCTTTTATTTTGTTTCCTATATGGAGAGCAGTAGGTGTCTCAGCTTCTTGGAGAGAAGATTCTCCTCATAGAGATACCCTTTCTCCTGTGGACTGGCACGTAATCACAGAATCATAGAACTGATCGGGTTAGAAGTGACTTCAAAGATCATTGAGTTCCAATCTCCCTGCCATAGGCAGGGACACCTCCCACTAGATCAGGCTGCTCAGTGCCTTGTCCAGCCTGGCCTTA
>VZTY01006833.1:123524-170382 GCA_013400935.1 Turnix velox | reverse complement strand
AGCACCACGTCACTCACTAGGCCAACACCCAGATCATGTACCTGAACAAAGAAGAGGGAACACCCAAGTTGGTGTGAGCTGGGGATGTGACATTATTTGTATGACTGTAACCTCTAAAGTAATGCAACTGATGAATTATTTCCCTCTTTCCCTCTACATGCATGCACACAGATGAAGTTGGGGACATACATAGAGAGAAGGAAGGAAAGTGTGTGGTTTTGACAGTACAGTGATAGCAGCTACACTCTGTGACTACTTCACTCTTAGCAGCTTTGATCCTTCTTTTCATAGCCCTGATGTATTCTGGACAGTGGCAATTAATAACACTGTGGTTACCTAGAGCTACAATACTGAGAATTAAAAAAAGAATGCTCATTCGGCCTTATCTTTTCTGTGGTGTAGGANTGTAACCTCTAAAGTAATGCAACTGATGAATTATTTCGCTCTTTCCCTCTACATGCATGCATGTAGAGCTCCATGCATGACATGGAAGAAAGAAAGCGGCTTCATAGTATTTGAAAAGTTTCCTTCAAAGGGTATAATTTGTCTCTAAAATTTTCATGCTTAGTAAAAATGGTCCTAAGTTAACACTTGCTTTATTATCATCTGTCATCCAGGCACTCTCTAGAGATATTTTCACAGAAAATTTGTATTCTAGCTTGTCTGTCTGCAAGTTGTCAGGGAATATCTTAAGCATTTCCATCTCCAGTATGCACAGTTTGCATTCTAGTCTGCTTTATTGGGCTCTAAACAAATAATAGTTGAGATTTTGGTAGGGTTCTCATTTGAGTGCTGGTGAGTACTGAAAAAATTAAGTCAGAAATAATATGCTATGAAACATGAAATAAATCAAAGTATGAAACACTTCAAAACTATAACTTAAAAATAATTATTGCAGTCCAGGTCAGTTTGATAAAATCCCATTATCTAAAACATAATTGTTCTTTTAGATTGAGTGTTTCAATTCACATAGCCATAATTGTCTGACTGTCATCTGTGGAAATCTGCAGAGAATAATAATTATTTGTGATTATTTGAGAAACGCTTATTTTTGAACTGTCAAGAATGAAGAATTGCTCATTCCTCCTTTATTGTCTAATGCTGAACATTTTTAAGAAAGCAATCTAGAATTTGATGTATGGAATATATATACACCAAGTATGGGGTAGTTATGAATGCAAATTGTAAAAACCAAGTATTAAAATAGCCTAAAATATGTTTGGGACCTCAAGACTGTTCATCAAGATTGCAAGAATGTTACTCACACCTTTTATGTTAAAAAAGGGTTGCAAATGTGCCTGCACATAACCTCATGCTCAAAGAAAAGCCCTTAAGCTTTTGGGAAAATATAAATAATAGCACAGAAACTTTTTCTATATTTGAATAACCTCCTAGGACTAAAATGATGTGGTTGATGGGCTGGGGGAAGGAGAGCTGGTAATACCTGAGAGATTTTACTCTACAGAGGTACTAGTTGCTCTTGATGTCACATAGATAGGACTGTTAGTGCCACCTATAGTTAGTCTATCTGACACTTTTCACTTTAAGACCTGCAGATTATGAGCCTTCTGCACGCACCTTCCAAACACATACTATTAAGAGAAATTTGGTGGTGGTGTCAGTACTTTCAAGGAAGAGTGGATGCTTTGATCATCTGTCTTCTCAAAACCTTTAATGCCCAACTGAAGTCCCGGTTGAACTGTCAGAAGACAGACCTGAGCACTTGGCTTTATCATCATTCCCATGCTGCTCTGAGAGTAACCTAGTACACATGCTTCAAAGTGTCCTCTTCTGAGGTGTGGGGGATTTAGGCCATTACCTGCTGTGGCTTCTTGAACTGAGGGACCAATGGGAACCTCTGGTAATGATCCTAAGTGGAGCAGGGTACCCAGGCAGCAGCTGCCCTCTCACAACTCCACTGTAGCCACTTTTTATCAGCCTTGGGGTGAAGCAATCCATGGCCCTAATTGTTTGACTTGACCTACAGCATCCATGAATTTAAAGATTCCTCTCTGTTTGCTTAAATCCGTAGGGTATAGTTTCCTTGTTAGTTGTGATCACATTTTCATTGGCCAAGTGGACCGCTTGTTCAAATTATTTTAGTTCCAGAGTGGTGTAATCTTACTCTTTTTCCCAGTTCCTCTCACCAGCTTCAGGAGGGGAATCATTTTGTAGATTAAAAGCCTTGCCTGTCACTTAAAATGAGGAGGAACCCTATTAGCAGCAGGTACCTCAGTGTTAGTATGTAATTTAAACATATCAAATTGAAAAATGCAGTTACAGTTACCTCTCATGAGGCTATAGGCTCTGAGGACCATGGGATGTGTATTCTGTAGTTTGAACCTCATGTTTGATGGTTCTTCAGGAGCTCTGTTAAAGGCTCTGTGGTGCCTTACTCAACTTCTCAGTGCAGTGCAAGTTTGACTTTTGTATTGTCCACTCCTTCACCAAGAGAGCTCTTACTATTAAACCTTAAAGAGATACAACAGGACTCCTCTGGGGGTAGCAGGTAGGTCAGCTCATCATGGGTGTATTGAGTGTGCTCATCAGCTACAGAAGAATATGAGTTGTGATACAGCTGGCATCATTCTTGGGATAGTCATTAAAATGACTTTTTTTTTTTTCAATAAGCTAAGGCCAATAGGCAAAAAACCCCAACAAAGCAGAGTTTTCAAAACTGTGTTTTCTACATGGTCCTTCATCCATCAGCTATACCAAGTGGTGCTGTGATGTAAGGACAGGACAATGCCTGTGTTCTGTGTGCCACCAGAGAGGACAGAGCATGTGCAGAGCTGACCCTGGGGTCTTGGTGGGTACTTAGTAAACACAGCTGACCAAATTCATATGATGCTTCTTCATATTTCTTCCATGTTAAAAAGAGTAGGAAACAAGTACCACTTAAAAATGCACAAGTATCATCTTTTAAGTGAATTTAATGGAGTACAATTTCATTTGTAACTGCAAATACTAAGGCTGCCTTTTCCCTCTCCCCCCAAATGCCTGAAAATCTCATTAATGTTAATGTATGGGGAAGAAGTGCTTGGCCTATTGATGTAGGAATGAAATCAGGAGGAAAGCCCAGCTCTACAAAGATTTATCTGCACATTAGGGTTTGAAGCAACCATTATATTATCAAATCTGACCTTCTGTTTAGTATAGGCCATAGAATCTCATCCATTTAATTCTGTATTAATCTCAAGAACAGCACCAGAAAGGCATATGGTAATGTAGCAGTATATTCAGGAGTTCCCTTTTTCAATTTTTTTTAACTTAAAACCAGAGGTTATATGATATTGATTAAAATCTGCAGAAGACACATTTTATCCATCTGCAGAGGAGAATTTGTGTGTCTGTGTGTTTGCATAGGGTTTGGTTTAGCTCTTTGAGAAACAGTCAGTGGTGACTCTCACTAGTATACGACCATTAAAACTGTTTCTCTCTGCAGACGGCATAAAATGAAATGGGTATTTTTTGTTTGTTTGTTTTGAACAGAAAAAGTAGTTTTCCTCAGAAACCTGTGTGGTCCCTGCCAACTTATTTCTAACATCTTATTTTGGAAACTCCCTGCCACTCAGATTTCTTAGGAAACATAAAGCATATTTCACATCTGGCTTCTCATCTCTCTGACTGTAACACGAAACTGCCCTTGAAGTGCACCTGGGAGGTATTTGGGGGAATACCACACACACACAAAAGATGAGCCAAGCTGTCTAAAGAAGCTGCACTGGGTTACTGCGTGTTTTAACCATTATCCAACATTTTGTTCAACTAAGGGGCTAAGAGTGAGTTGAGTTGAGATGAGGGAAGTATCAAGGAATTCAGAGGACAAGTGGCAGGCGGCACTATAGGTAATACAGAGGTCTAAGTTTGGCACATAAATGCTGTCCTGAGGAAAAAAATCCTTGTGCCCAAGTCTGAGGTGACCCTCAGTGTTTCTCATCCCACAAGAACGTTCCTCTGCAGCCCACCACAGCTCAGAGGGATGGGAGAGTCTGTAGCATAAAAGACATCAGCAACAAGATCATGTATTGTTTTTATTTTTTCCTAAATCTAGTATCTTCCTATGCCATCTCAGCAGCAAAAGGTCAGGCATGCGACCATGCACTGCAACCATGGGATGGATTGCAGAGTGGTGGTAAGATCCATTTTCCAGGACTAATAAAAGCAGTGACCACATCTCAGGATGAGGGCAATGTAAACACACTTGCCAACAAGTTGTGTGAGAGTTTGTGCTCCTTTGTGTTGGCTTGAAAGTGAAGTCCTGGACGCTTTCTTTGTGAACAGCAGTGGAGCAGAATTTTGGAGGCAAAAAAGTTCTGTCTTCCAGCATGAGGAACAATTTTACTGAGCCACTTAACAATCTGTCCTATACAGGTACTGATCTGCTTTTCTATGGATTTGCATAGCAAGCAAAAAGGCAGTTAAGATTTTCTCAGCTGCTTGACTTACTGGTGCCTGTGCTTTCTTTGCAGTTGTCCAACACAGCAATTCTTCATCAGATTAGACGAGACCAGGTGACAGACACGTGCCGAGCAAGCAGCGTATCGAGCAGGAAGCGCCGTGTGCTGACGCCCAATGATCTCAAACACCTGGTTGTGGATGAAGATCATGAAATGATCTATTGCTATGTTCCCAAAGTGGCCTGCACAAACTGGAAGAGAGTCATGATGGTGTTGACGGGAAGAGGCAAGTACAATGATCCAATGGAAATCCCAGCCAACGAAGCCCACGTGTCTTCGAACCTGAAGACCCTCAACCAGTACAGCATCCCAGAGATCAACCACCGGTTGAAAAACTACATGAAGTTCCTCTTTGTTCGTGAGCCTTTTGAGAGGCTGGTGTCAGCATACAGGAACAAGTTCACCCAGAAGTACAACACTTCCTTCCACAAGCGTTATGGCACCAAAATTGTGAGGCGCCAGCGGAAAAACGCAACCCAGGAAGCTCTACGTAAAGGTGACGACGTGAAGTTTGAAGAGTTTGTGGCCTATCTCATCGACCCACACACCCAAAGAGAGGAGCCCTTCAATGAGCATTGGCAGACTGTGTACTCCCTCTGCCACCCTTGCCACATCCAC
Organism: Turnix velox; assembly: GCA_013400935.1. Taxonomy (NCBI): domain Eukaryota; kingdom Metazoa; phylum Chordata; class Aves; order Charadriiformes; family Turnicidae; genus Turnix; species Turnix velox. The sequence goes on along the minus strand of VZTY01006833.1, from coordinate 165,304 downwards.
TACGACCTCATAGGAAAATACGAAACCCTGGAAGAGGATTCTAATTACATTCTCCAGCTGGCCGGAGTAGGCAACTACCTGAAGTTCCCCACCTATGCAAAGTCTACGAGAACTACTGACGAAATGACCACAGAGTTCTTCCAGAACATCAGCTCCGAGCATCAAACGCAGCTGTACGAAGTCTACAAACTTGATTTTTTAATGTTCAATTACTCAGTGCCAAGCTACCTGAAATTGGAATGAGGGATGGGTTTGGGGGGAGAGAGGGGAGAGAAAGCCTGTTTTATTTAAGATTTTTATTTGTCATAATAAATATGGAGAATGGGTTATTTTGTAAATTAATATTTTCTTTTTTTTTTGAATGATGCTGCGAGCAGCACAGTCAAAACTATTTAAAACAAATGTAAGAAAGGACAGCTGTTTTTGCAGGGTAACAGGATTGTAACAATGTAGTTGTAGTAATGAATAATACTGCTACACTGTTTTTAAAAAAAAAGTTTATTGTGTTCTAGTGAGTTTCATTGATCTTGCATTCCTCCAGTTCTAATTAATGTTATTTATACTTATTTAAAACATGGTCTCTTGGTAGGTGTCACTTCAGCAGCAGAGAAAACGTTTGGACAAAAGGAATCTGGTTTTGTGCTTTCTTCAGTTGAGTTTGTCTCCAGGTGATAATACTCTGTGTTGGTGGAGAAAAGTACAGGAATGGGTCTTGGCACCATGTGCAGTGGAAATAATTTCTTCAGAAAGCAATATTGCACTAAAATATCTAAAAATACTGTTTCTATCCCTGAAAAAGATTCATGTTATCTAAAACCCATGATTGAAAGAAATTTGAATGTATTCCTGGGAAAGAGAAACCATAAACGTTTTATAAGTATGGACTTCACAAGTTTATCAAGAATATGGCCAGTCCCATTGTCTCTTAATTTGAAGCCTGCCAGCCCAAACAAATGCCAATTTGTGGGTTGTCCATCAAAAAAAAAAAAAAAAAAGTGTTTTGAAAATTACAGTAAAGATTTTTGAATGCCCAAAACAATTGGTGTTGATAACATTTTCACCCAGGATGGGGCTGGGACAAGCTCTGTCCTCTAAGTCCTGCCTCCCTAAATAACCTCAAGGTAGACAACCAAAATTGGCTGAAAAGACCCCAGTCATGAATGTGATAGGATGTGGGTATATAATGTGAAAAGTCAGAAAGTCATCTTCACGTTGATCTCTAAGCCTGCAATACAATAAGAAAAGGTCTCATCTTCCCACCCACATGCTGGTAAGAGACACTGGAACAGATTCCTCAGAGAGGTGGTGGAGGCCCCATACCTGAAGACATTCAAAGTCAGACTTGATGAGGTTTGAGCAACCTGATGTGGTTAAAGATGTCTCCGCTGATGGTAGGGAGTTTGTATTAGATGATCTTCTAAGGTCCCTTCCAATATTCTATTATTCAATGTTTTTTCTGAGGGGGAAGGAGGAGTCTTTTTTCAGTTGGTGCCTAAATACCACTGATGAGGATGTTTCTAATTTCCAGTGAGTTAGTATGTCATCTAAGTCAGCTCTAGGGGTGAGATCATGACCTTTTTAGCTAAGGTGTATGTCTCTATGGTGGTTGTTTCGTGTATAGCAGCTGGCTGGGATGGCAGCAGTAGTTTCAGACAAATAGTTAGGAATCTATTCCCAGCAAATAAATAAAGAAAAATGGGATTTCAGCATGTCTTTATTAACAAGATAGGGAGCTGAAGTGCAGGCTTCTGCAAATGTTTCCTTTAGTTTGAGGCAGGTGAGGTGTATGGCCAAGCAGGCAGCGGGTGCCTGGCTGGGGAATGTTGTGTAGCCACCTCAAGCTGTCCCGGCAGCGCTGGCAGCTGGCTGGTGGGCAGAAGGAGGCGGAGGCTTATGTCAAGGCATTTATTAGAACTTAAAATCTATTTTAAAGTTGATTAACTACTAAAATTGGGGTTTAACTTGCCTCACTGTCAATATCATGATCAAACCAAAGCCTTCCAAAATTACATGAAGGTATGAATTAATTCTGCTGAAATCAGAGCTGTTTTAACCGTATCAAAGCCATACACCAAAAATGTACACCACTAGGGTACAGCAGCCAAATAGCATCCACTGAATGACATTAGTCTCCAGGTTATATCCACAGTTAAAGAAGAAAAATAGGTTCTGTCTTATTTTATAAAAATAAGTCGCCGAGCAAATCTCAATGAAGAACAAATTAACAAACCGCAGCTTAAGTTCTTTCACAATTGGATTTGTTCTCAGCCCAAATTCAGGTCGTTTTTGTTTTGGTTTGGTTTTATCATAACTTACAAACAGATCTCTCTTCCCTTCTGGAACAGCCACGGTTTTTCATAACCCAGGTCCTATTAATAAGCCGTAGTGCTGACCCTCTGGCTGGTGAAGAGCTGGCTGCCTGCTGACAGTGCTCAGATCCCCAGTGCTTGCTGATCGCTACCTGGTATTTTACTTGAAAGCAGTTTTGTCTCAGAGTATGCAGAGCTGTTGCAAGTGCCTATCACAGTGTGCCCTGATTTTCTTCTGTTCCTAGTATGATGATTATATGATTGTTTTACAAAAAACACCCAATCCATCTGAGGGTAGATTCCCCCTCTCCCTCCTTTAATCTTTCCCCCGAAGTATTTGTGTGCTTGTTTGGTCTTTTATCCAACATATTTTGGTCAAATTTTCTTTACAGTTTTCTGTTCATTCACCCAAAAGGATGTGATGTGAATTTTTTTTAAATTTTATTTAAGAAGATGATTGCTTCAGAAATTAAATATTTGGAAAATAAGGGTGTGCTTCCCCCTTTGTTTTTGTACTGCTTCTTGTCATCACCATGTTTTTCATCTGTTTTGAAATCCTCTCCTCAGTTTCATGGCTTTGGAGACACAAAGGCCCTATTTGACAGATATGATAAAAAAGCTGAAGGTGAAAATTGTGTTGAGGAACTCTGAGAAGTGAGCGCTGCTCAGAGAAGGGACTTTTAGCAGCTTTGGGTTTGATTATCCAAATTCTGCCACTCTGCAGAGGGCTGCCCTAGAGGTAGCCCTCAGCCCTGAGGCGACTTAAGTACTCAAAAGTCATTTGCATTCAAAAACCTTGATCCCAAACTACTACCGACTGTCCAGTTAGTGTTTTATATCTATTTTGGAGTGCTGTGAATGAGCTGCAGATCTCTGTTTAAAATTAACGTAGTTGATATGATCATGTCCTGTTCGGTGAGTGTGAAGCCCTCACCATGTCAGAGGAAGACCACAAACCTCAAGGAATAACCGTTTTTGGTGTCTACTGGGTGTGTTGACTGAGGCAAAAAAGGAAAATCTCATTCCACTGCAGGAGGAAAGTTCAGCGCTGCTTCTCCTTATCTCCGTAAGCTGGCAGCCACCACCCGCGGTGGTTTTACCTTCCACCTCTTCAAAAAAAAAAAAAAACACCTCTTCAAGGTGTTTTCCAGCCAGAGGAGAAGCGGAGTTTGTCTGCACCTGAGGTCTTGTCTCCCTCCTGAGTGCATTTCTGCTGTGGTTGTAGCTGGTCCTGGGAGATGAACAGGTAAAACTGCAGCCACAGCGAAATGAAAAAGGCAGATATGTCTGTGGGGTCCCAAGGGCCACCTGGGGCACTGCCATTTTAGGAGGATGTGCATTATTTGTGGTCAATCAGTGTGGAGTGCAGGAAGGGGGAGGGTGAGCAGCAGGGAAGATACTCTCCACATCTGCCCCCAGCCTCCTCGAGGCTGCTGGGCCTGAGAAGCGCTGATCCCTGTCTCTGAGAAGTTGATAGCTTTCTGACATTTGGCAGGGCTAATGCTGAATCCAGCAAGGCCCGTGGCTCCTCACCCAGTGTGGTACCCACAAACAGGGTTTTGTTGCTCTCCATGGCCCCAGGCACTATAACCTGGAGCCCGGGCTGGATTTGGCCCACCTGAACATGGTGGTGACTCCAGGGTGGTGGGAAGTTGCCCCCTCTGCCCACGCCAGACCTGACTTGGTCCATGTTCAGCCTCCTCATTAACCATGATCATTGTCACAGAAACTTGCAAACTGCCTGAACCATGTGCTGCGGTAAGACAAGCAAAATAAATAATCCACAGCAGAAGTGCTTTTAGAAGTAAGTTGATCCCAGATGTTTTAGGGTTTCACTGTAGTCTGCTGCACTTTTCAGGTACAAAAAAAAAGGGACTGTCCTTACTATTACTCTTGTTACAGAGAGTGTTATTTTCTTACATGCATGCACAATACAATGTGTACGAATAATTTAACATCAATGTGGGGTTGGATTGATTTTTTTTTTAATCTATTTGTATGCAGTGGAAGGCTTGTTGTAGAAAAGTACCTCCTCATACCTAAATATACTGTTAATAAAGAAAAAAGCTAAATTATACATTGCCAACACAAGTGTGAACTGCTCATGAATCTTTCCTTAAAAAAGCCATTCAAGCCTGATTATTTTTCTAAGTAACTTCAATTAAATTGAAGAAAGAAAGTTCTTCTCTGTGTGTTTTATTTCTGGCTCATGTTTGCAGGGTGGATTTTTTGAGGTTGGGATTTTTGTCTGCATAGTTTGGCTGTCTCTCAAGGGTTATTGTGACAGGAGCAGCAGAAGACTGAAAATAAACTAGTGTTATGGAGCAGGAAAGCTAAAGTTATCTGACAACATCTGTCATGCTCCCTTCCTTCCCAAGTTCTCAGCCAGCAAGGATGAGGATTGTTAATTTAAGACCTGCTGCATGCCCTGAGACATAGTGCCATCTGAAGGAAAGATATTTGAGACTCAGATGACATAAACTACAGCTATCAGGTGACCTTTAGGCCATGTGCTTGCCCACTTTCATGAAAAGTCACTAACTCCAGCTTTGAGTTAAATATTTATAGCAGTCCCCAAACACTCACGGTCTCATCTATGATTTTCACCGAGGTCATAACAGAAAATTCCACCTGGGCTTTCAGTACAAACTCAGTGAGGAAATCAGCACCATAAATTACACTTAGAAGAAATGTATGTTTATAAAATAATTGCTCACCATTGGGACCGTGCTGTTGTAAGGGATCCTGGATGTCACTTGAACAACCAAAGTCACTGCTGAAAATAACCAAGACTAGGATGGTCCTGCTTTTGTTTAGCCAAGGCTTCAGTGTCTCAGAGACTCATAAAGTAACCTGTTCCAGTGCCATACTATACACTCAGAAGCGGTGTTTCCTTTCCTAGTGGCCATGGTGTTCATCATCTACTGGAGGAAGAGTTTAGATTTGCTTTCTTTGTAAGTCCCCTTCAATAGGTTGTAGACTGCTATTCCCAGTTAGTCCTGTTAGCAGCAGCCTAAATAAAGCCAGACCCCTCACAGTGCTCTTTCTTAGTTTTAAGTCACTGAACGTCTTGGTAATCCATAACTGTATCCTCTCTGGTATCTCATCATCCTTCTTGAATTAGGGAGGGCCTTATGGCTAGATCCCATACTTTAGGTACAACACCACCTGCTGCAGGAGGACGATTTATTTTGACAACTTCACCCCTTGCAAGACACTTGCTGAGGAGACAAGCTCCAGCGGAGGACAGTCCGTGCTGGAAAGAAGCTGGGCTCTGGGGAACTTTGAAGCCGGAGAAAGCTGCGAGGCCGGGCCGTGCCCCGGCAGCTCCGGGAGGCGGTGCCCAGTGAGGGAGCGCGGGGCGGAGCCACCTCCCCCCGGCGGCAGCTTCAAACGGGGCGAGAACTCACCAACGGCCCCGCCCCGCCCTCACACTGATCAAAGGGTCCTTTCCCCCGCGCGAACAAGTGGGGAGTGGTCGTTCCCTGGCATGAGCGAGGGCGGTGGTACCGGCTGTGAGGAGTTAACAGTGGTCTCTACCTTGCGGAGGCTGCGCTCCTACCCGCAGCCAGAGCTGGCACAGAGAAGGGAGCTTCAACGTTTGTCCTTTAGGTTTCCCTCAGTTTTCTCCATGAAATAATTACAAATTTACCAAAATGCCTTCTCATTGGTACAGATCACCAACGGCCGCTGAGCTGGTGACACCTGTGGGCGCTGGGGGGGGTGGATCCCTGGGGGGTGTGAGGAAGCAGCAGGATCCTGCCCTGTGGTGGGTAACTTAGTATGTGCAGGCATGCGTTCTGCTCGTACTTTGCCTTTGCCTGGATGAAAATACATTTAATATAACTCTAACATAATTACAGGAAAGTAAATTTGGAAAGATGCAAAAGAAAGAAATTAAACAAATGCAGCCAAGCAGAAAATAAACCATAAGCTTCCTGACTGGCAGTGCCCTGCTTTTTTTCACTAGCTGTGTTACACATCATCGTGTACAAGATTCCTGATGCCAAATGAAAATACCTTGCTTTTTCCAGTTGTGCTAGCAGTTCTGGCAAAGGTTGAAAATTTTGGCGAATAAAAGCCTGGTTTTATTTGTCAGTGTATTAAGGGACAGAGTATCTGTCACAGTTGAACAGCAGTTCACGGTCTCTCAGCATACATCTACTCACTCCCACTCCTCATGGGATGAGGGAGAGAATTGAAAGGGTAAAAGTGAGGAAACTCGGGGGTCAAAATAAAGATAGCATAATAGAGAAAAAGCCATGAACTTAAATAAAGCAAAAGAACCCATTTATCAGTTCCTACCAGCAGGCAGATGTTCAGACATCTTCAGGAAAGCCAGGATCCACCAGATGCAATGGTTACTTGGGAAGGCAAACACTATCATTTCAAATGTTCTACCCTTCCTTCTCATTCCCCCAGTTCGGTGTAAGGGCTGCTCAGCAATAACCAGTGTCCCTGTGTTATCAATTCTTTTTCCAGCACAGATAGAAAACAGCCTCATGTGAAATACTGTGAAGAAAATTAACAAAAAACCAGCGCGATATCCAAAAGCTACCTCTTCAAATTATGGACAAATCAGTTGTCTGTTGTTTTGGGGTTTTTTTTAAGTGTTAAAAGAAAGAAAAAAATCAACTTTATTTATGCTACACAACTGATGAATAGCAGACCACCATCCCCATTGCTTGAGATGTCAATCTACTGGAGTGCTTGAGCCTTTCAAATGAGAGATTTAACTCGCTATCATAAAATGGCTTCTGTTGGTTAAGTCAGAGCCATTTAGGACTGAAAACATGATCTACTCAAGGATAAAAAAATATAGAAAATATTTTCATATTTTGCCAATATTTTAAGAATGTTACTACATTTGCCATCGAAATTGTTTCTTCAGACTTTATTTTCTTGAGTAAATTCAAATCTGAGTAAACATTTCTTTAAGTGTTTGGTAGTATTTGTGCTCTCAATAAGTAACAAATGCACAGGATAACGTGGAAAGGAGACACTGCATTTCAAGAGAAACTATATGGGCTTGAAAATCTCAATTCAGTCCGAGTTTTTAATTAAAAAGCAAACAACCAGCAAAGCTGTCTTCCTCAGGAAGAGAAAAATCAATTCAAAGTTTATGCCCTTGTTTCTTTTTTTTTCAGTAACACACAAAGCTGTGAGCGAAACATACAGCAGAATAATAATACTTAAGCTGTTAACCTTTGGCTTATTCTAAAAACTAGAATTACACTGTGGCAATTCATGACTTCTTAGCTAGCAGGAGAACTCCATGCTGTCAGCAGGTATTTGCAGCCCTCCATCAGCCTCCAAAGCCTACAGTTCCCAACAGACCCCAGTTTTCCATAAAGGCTTCTTCAAAGACCAGTACTGGGTGTTGCTCAGACCTTTCTTAGCCTCAACTTAGTCAGACTAACTTAGCAAGTAATCTGCTGGAATACTGTATCCATGCTTGGAGCCCTCAGAACGTGCTGGAGAATCTGTTGGAGAAGGTGCAGCAGAAGGTCATGAGGATGATCAGGGGGCTGGACCAACCCTGGAGACATTCAAGGCCAGACTTGGTGAGGTTCTGAGCAACCTGATCTAGTGTAGGATGTCTCACTGTAGGGAGAGCAATGGCCTTTGAAGGTTCCTTCCAACCTTATGACTCAGTGATTCATGTTAAAACAGGTTTATATATAAAGTAGTAGTTTAAGTATAAAGTAGAGGTGTGTTGGTGTTTTGGTGGGTTTTTTTTTGTTGCTTTTGTTTTTTTGTTTTTTTGGTTTTTTTTTAAAGTGATTGTTTGCTCCATTATTGGAATCAATCACAGCTTTTTTTTTAGCATTTGTTTAACTTGAAAGAGATGGATGGTGTAAAGGTCAAATCAGAGCAGGCAGCTATGCTATGGAGAGACAAATGCTGTTAGCAGAGGCAGACAAGTAAATGCTGAGGCACCCATTAGAGAAAAAGCAAAATATTTTCCTTCCCAAAATTATAGCTGTATGCGATTTATTAAGAAATTTGCCTTCAGTCATATGGAAAGACACAGCAATCCAGCGATTCTGTATTAATTTTACAATGTATTTTGCTTTTATCATTAAAATGTTACTGCTGTGCATGCAGTTTTATGTGCTATAGCAGATGCTTGTAAACCTCCCTTTTTCACTTGGAAAATTAAAAAAATATTAAATCCACAATTATTTTTTTACAAAAGAAGCCCTCAAAGTCAACAGTGCAAGGATTAGAAGGAGGACTAGCTGAGTGGAGTTCAGGTGAGAAATTAAGTTCTGTATAACTATGGAAAAGGAATGGGAGGGATTGTAAGATGGAAAGTATCATTTTGGGGAGTATCTTTGTGAGATACTGACAATTAAATTAGAGGGAAGAGTTGAAGTGAGGTGAGTCATATTGCTTTGCATATTGTAACAGGTTTCAGATTACCTGGTCAATATTTGCCAGGACTATTGTAAACTGACTAAAAACTATTAATAACTCACTTATAACATTAACAAATATTTCCATGCGGACAGAGTTCCTAAGCAAAGACTTACACACGTAGTTTGCAGCACCTGCATTTCAATCTTATTTTTCATGAGTCTAACGATGCCAGGTGGGAAGCAGGCGAACACTCCTCCTGAAATAATTAAGTGGTTTCAGGTTTGAGATATTTGGTGCTTGGTTTTGAACAGCAGAAACTTCATGTTAAGCCCTTAGAACAGTGTGGCCCCCACGCCTTAAACCAGGATAAAGCTGCTCACTGGTATTGCCAAAGTCCCTGTGATTGGTGTTACTCTTTTTTATTATGGAATTACCATCCAAGTAGAGCTTTTGAAATGCACAGAGATTTCCAGCTGGAGGCAGAGATGTTTGCTTTCCCTTCAGGAAGATGTTTCAATTGGTGTATTCAACCAAGTGTGCTCCTGCTTCTGAGCAACATAATGTGCTCACATTTGTCCCTTGATCAAATAAAAAACCCTTGTGATAATTAGCTGAAGAGATGGTGCTGATAACTTATGGTTTCTATCTGCATCAGAGATCTTGCTGATGTGATCTGGACATGGCAGATGTGAACTGAATGCTGCTGCATGCTGTATTTCCAGATGCTTCCTCCTTTTTCAGGGACTGCCAGATGGCAGAGAAGAATCCTAAACTTGGGCATCGTGCTCTTCTATTGAAGATTCATCAGTCTGCTCATGCAGAGCAGTTTTGGCTCTATGCTTTTCAGCTCAAACTTGAAAATATTGTATGATGAGAAATTTGCTATTGGTTGTTGACTAAGGGCTCCAGACCATGCCATTTCACAAGAGGAATGAAACTGGTATTGGCATATAACAAAGGAGACTCTGCTCTACAGCCACTGACACCCCCCCATAGCCATCAGAGGGAAGCTCACAGACCCTCTGCTCACTCCATGGGCAAATGGGGCTAGTTCCTCAGCCACAAAGCTGCAGTTGACACCACAGTCATCCTACTAGTGATCCTGAGGGCTTGTATGGGAAAAGAGACTCCAGATAATCAAGAGGCTTTCAAGACTCCAGATTATCAAGAGGCTGCCTGTAAACACGATACAACTGCCCTCAGGACATATACAGAAGATACATGGATCTTACCTAATCTACAGGGCTGTAAGACCTACACTACTAAAAACAGGAGAAGTGGGGGAAAAGAAATAAATCTCTTACATGTGGTGAGATATTTCTATACAGGAATGAACAAGACTAAATGGATTACAAGGCATAGTCATTATCTACAGGAGACTTGACTGTGAATATATGTGAGGGATTCACACCACCATGACATGGCTGAGACAGCACAATACCTGCAGGTATGTCGCAGCTCTGAAAAAAACCCCAGAAAACTAAAAATGACCTTACACAGAACACCCAAGTTCCACAGTATGGCAGTAATCTGGGTGTCATACTGTTAGTGTTAGTTAGGAAGGTGAACAGATAGATTTGTCTCATGAATACAGGCTTCCCGTTGTTATAGGACATTATTCTGTTTCTTGGAATGAGTGTTAAAAATGTTCATGTTTATTTCTTGTAATTCCAGTCTGAAAGCTACACATATTCCAGGGGTACATGTGCATTAATCAGTGCTTTAAGTGCAGGTTCTGTATCTATTAAACATTTATGCCTGGCAATAATTTCAAGTTAGAAGGACCTTAAAATACTTACATGTCCTAATAAATATTTAAAATGAATTTTTTGTAGCAAACAGCTGACCATTTCTGCATCTTCCTGTGTTTCTGATAAACCAGGAAAGTATGGAGAAACTGGATTGCAGAGATATCTGCAAGCTTCCATCTCACAGGAGGTCAAGAAAGTGAAGGAGAACCTAAGGAGAACTTCCAGCTATAGAGCTGAGCAAATGACCCTGCACAGCCCGTCCTGCAGGAGGTGCCAATCCAATAGAGTGCCATATTCTGAGTATCACCAAGACTACAAAGCCAGGCTTTGCTCAGAGCAAGCAATTTAGTTCTCTCCAAGAGGAGAATGTAGCCATAGCTCATGTCAGCCTCATGTATAGTGGGGGTAACCAGACATGGTAGTTAACAGAGCTGTGTTTCATGCTTTGATATGGTAACCTTGCAGTGCTTTTTAAAAAGTCTTTTAAAAATGCATCAGCATTGCGATGTGGGAATAGAGCAAAGGCCAGCATGAAGTGAAACCTAGGAGTGAACATGACTTTTCATACTTGAATTCAGAGTATTTTAGATCTACCATTTTAAACAAATGACATGCAGGTTTTGCAAGGGCTTTTTTTTTCAAAGGTCTCAACATCTCCTGTCACAGAGGGGGACCACTGTAACATACGTGATAGAATTACACTACCATAGTACTTAGTGGCCTTAATAGATTTGCTCTAAAGAAGCAGCACTGGCAATCTCAAAGCATTAAGATGAAATGAAAAAAAACAGAGTCAGGAAGAAATTCTTTACTTGCAAGGGTGGTGAGGCACTGAAACAGATTGCCCAAATAAATTGCCCCATCCCTGGAGGTGTTTAAGGACAGGCTGGATGGGGCTTTGAGCAGACTGGTCTAGTGGGAGGTGTCCCTGCTCATGGCTGGGGTGTTAACGTGGATGATTTCTTATGGTTCTTTCCAACGCAAACCATTTTGTGATTCTGCAATCAACCAGTCTTTATGTATTAGATAAATAAAAAGACTGCATCTCTAAATGCTCTATGCTTTAGTCCACAAATTCAGATGAACTTGGTACCTCAGATGATCTCAGTTGCCTAATGTGGTCAAGCTTAATGAGCTAACTTCTATCTTGGAAATTCTCTGGACTATAGAAATACTCTTCTATCTTATGTGACAGCTACCATTTATCTCTCCAGAGCCAGGATTAATCAGATAACTTTACTAAGTAATGAGTAAGAATTGTTTCAGACTTCAAAGCAATTGAGATGAATCTTGGATGCTGTAAGAAAATAAAATCATCATATGTATCAGCACAGGGAACACCATTTGCTTCAAAACCAAACAGGAAAAAGAGGGCTTTGGATGATCTAAAGTTAGCCATAGCATGAGGATTCATAGGAAAGCAGTGGGTGCCTGCTTCTCAAGTACAGAACAAGTACTACTGCTTGTAATTTTTGTAAAACCATATAGAATGTCAAATTTATTAAAATACTGTTCTACTGCAGATAGGATATGACAACAACCTCAGTAATCAAAACCAGAAGATGACATAAAATGTTGGTAGAGAGGCAACATCTTTCAGATCCTGTCTATTGCAAAATTTATAATGTAAATTTGAGAACTGAAGAGACAGTAAATCTCAAAGAACCATTCAGACTTCAATTATTTCCAAAGCTGTCTACAATTTCATTCATTCTGGATTCAATTTCATTTGCAAAAAGCAGATTTAAAATTATTCAAAGAAAGCACTTAATCTCTCAAGACCTATAGCAACTCCAGAAGGAAACAGTATCTCAAAAGAGCAAGCTGAAGAATGCAAAGCAAAAGCAGAAGTAAATTTCAAGTATAGCTCGAATTGAGAAATACGACTATAAAAAGAGCATATGATGAACTATCCTGCATATTAAATAAACTAGCAGGATGTGAAATGAAATTACACTTTTAGTATCAGAGATAGTAACGCCCATCCAGACAGACAGAGGGTTACATGGCCATTCTTGGGTACCCACATGGATATGGTGCTCTTGTATAATTACTAAACATGTTGGTTCTTACATTTAATAGTGAATTACTCATGTGTTGTATAGATTTTCTAGAGTATCTATGCACAGCATGCATGATAATCAAATTTTCATTAAATTTGACAGACTTCCCTTTTATGACAATCAGAATGAGGCTTTAATGAGAAAACTTGCCTCTCTGCTAGTTCTTCCTCCCTGCTTCTATATTTAGAAATTTTGAGTACTTATGGGAAAATGATAATTCAAAAGATAACTGAACAGACTGACTTGATTAGGAATGGATTAGAGAACATGAATCAGAAAAATATCACAGAAAACTTAGCCAAAAAAAAAAAGAAAAATGCAACTGAAGGTCTTCACATTGCTTCCAGTATCTTCAGTGCTGTTTTCAAATATAGTCTTATTCTTTTTAAAGCAGGTTATAATTCAATTACTGTATTCTATTGCAATTTTCTGTACCTCTGAAGAGACTACCTCCTTTGCAATAGCAATTTTAGCATTATAACAATAATAAGGAATTTCAAACACTTAATTTCACAGGGTGCTTATACTGTGGTTTCCCAGTGTGTATTCTGGGTTATTCATGTATTTAAGAGAGCTTTTTGTGATGCTTAGAAGAGAAATTAAATGGCAAATTCATTTAAAATTTGATAGGCCTTATTTTGAGTCCTGATTCTGCAAACTATTCTGCATTTATAAACCCTTAATCCTCATGCTGTTTTAATCTCTGTGTGAGAAAGATCTAATTTAGCCAGCAAATTGCAAAAAGAAGTTAAATTAATTTGCTGCTTGTTAGTTTCTCATCAGCATTTTTAAAGCCCTGGTGAAACTAATCTATTAAACATGGGACTGGAAGAGGATATTACAAAGATTAAGACAAGATGCATAGCAATGCTATAGAACTCAAAATATTTATCTAAATACATTCAAAGAAGAATCCTCCTCCATATCAAAAAGTGTAATAAACCTGTGGAACTATCATGGCTATACAATTACTCTTAAAACAGACTGGAGTCATTTAGTAACTCACTGGCATGCAAAGATCAATTCAAAGCGTTACATAGGAAAAGAAAACAAAACACCTACGACAGAAAATGTTTCTGACTCCAAATGTTAAAGCTGCATTTAGTTGTAGGATAACAAAACAATGGGAGGTGCTTTCAGGACTGATTGAGATGTTCATCAGGTATTTCAGAATGGCAAATGCCTAAATAACCTGCCCAAATTTCTACTTACCCAAGAGATATTTCTCAAGTAGAGGAAAAAAGAGTAGACAGTGAGAATTCCCATACAAGAGTACTCCCAACAGTTACTTATTATTGGGTTATAGATTGTAACTAACAAGGGCAGAGCAACTGAAGGTTCTGGCAGGGACAGCTCATCAGCACAGTCAAAGTGGTACACGAAGCCACAGGAGGAGCAGCAGCAGCTTTACAAACACCTGCAACTTAAATGAGGTGAATGAGTCAATAAATAAAGAAAATGGTTACATGCTGACACAAAAGCAGAAAGATGTGAACCAGCCATATCCCTAATTATTCTAGAAATTTTAAAGGAAGGTTTGGAAGAATCTTCCAGTGTGTGAAGGGGAGGAAAGCACTGAATTTTAATACAGAAAGCCATCATTTTATCTCTAAGGTAATAAAATATGACTGCTGTTATGATAAAATACTAGGCGAGGTTGATTTGACATGAGTAAAAATTGTTTTAGGGACAACAGCTTTGGAGAAGGTGACATGTTCTCCAGTATCCAAATGCTCTTTGGCGCCTTCTCCTGTATTATCCTCATGGCTGGTATAATATTCCCCAAAAAACTTACTATTAAGAGCTTTTACCTTCATAACATTAGATAGCACACACAGCAAAGTTTGCAAGTTTTTTAAATGCCCCTTCCTGATAGGGATCAAACCCCTTTCCACTTCATAGATTTTTTTGTTCCTCACTTTTCCAGATGTAAGGTTTTCTCTGTTTTATCAATGTCCTTACTTCTTTCCCCACTCAAAATTATCTTCAATCATATCTCAAGAAACTATAAATTCTAAGAATGAGGCAATTTATTTTAAAAGGACCTTAAAATCCAGTTACTCTAATGAGAACAGTACTTGAAATGGCAGCTTAATTGAGTCAGATGACTGTTCTGTCAGAATAAAAAATTGCATGTACATCTGTACCAAACCCAACCATTATTGAAAAAAACCCTAAAAATTAGTTACATCTAGTCCATTTTTAACAATTTAATAGGAGTGTTTCCCACAATGCTACATACAAGAAACAATTTCAAACAACATTAATACAAACTAAGAAAAGACAGAGAACCTGAAGTTAGAAAGATTTTATCTTTCTCTCACATAATAAAAGACATAATATATACATTCATTCAAACAACTATATTATTGTAACTGTAAGAAAAAAACTTAAATAGAAGTGTTTAAATGAGGGAGCTAAAAGTCAGGCATCTAAATCCATGTGTAGGCACTGAATAGCTGGTTTGATTTTCAGATTCACAAACACTTTCAACTTCCACAGAGTTTAAAGTGACTGACACCTATAGAAGTCCCACTAAGGCTTATCCACATAATTTAATTCATCTGAGTAGGTTCATCAGATTAAATGGTAGGATTTATATGCATAAACCACATGACTGATGTTTACAGGATCAGAACAAATGCTGATATATGGATTTAGTTGTCTGATTTCAGTCTCAAAATTAAAAACTTTCAATCTCAACATTTAAAATGTAAGTTGTTTATTTAATTATGCGTTTAGGACGTACGCTACAGTCTTAAAAAACATACGCTGTGAGGAACTTCTATTAGATTTTGAAACAGAGCTATTTGCACCTTTCTTCAAAGCTTCATGATAAAAGTATTACTTGAAATATTGAGGTTTGCAAATAAAAGAAGTAAATCAGAAGTAGACATTTTCCTTATTGAGCATATTACTTCCACAATCTGAAAGCAAAAATCCTGTTAGCTAAGACTTCTGCTTAGAAATGATTGACATAGACAGCTCTGGAAATTTTGAAGTTTATGTAACTTGCTAAGTGCCAGAAAAAGGAAGAATTTTTTATACCCTAATCTTTGATCAAGGATAAGTATTTACATTTGAATCAACACCCCTAAAAACTTCATTTAAGCCAGGATACTGGTCATCACATTAATATCAGTAAGTTAAACATCTTTTCATTTGCTAAATGGGAATACACTTTCCAACACAAGGACTTTTAATCATTCATCCATTATTCCTGATCAGGTCAGTGTCACATTTTTTGTCTTTACTATGTTCTTGTTCTAATAAATCACAACAACAAAGTAATTAGGTTGATCTTTTTAGCACAAAGTGCTTGTTTCAAGAGTCTAATTTTATAAATGTTAATGGCCATATTAGCATACATGAAATAAAGTGACAAAATGTTTAGACAATGTGGGTTCAAATCACTCCAACAGTTATTATTAATATCAAGTCTGCAATGGTCAGAGAGCTACAGCACTGAAATTGCAAGATAAGATCATATCTACTGATCAGGTAATCCCTATGAAACCAAATTCATGCGAAGTCTACTAACCACTTTGTTCCTGTGAGGGAAAGACAAGGCAAGCCAGTGATTGGGTCTTACCCTCTTCCTCATCACCACTGAAAGAGAAATTAGAGATTGTTCTGGTTTGCAATACAGGTACGAAAGTGTTCTTTTAAAAGACCAGATCTTCTGAAAATTTAAAACTTGGTGAAGGATTTATCTTCTTTGAGTCTACTCAGATGTTTTCAACTAGAAGCAATTCACCTTGGTTTCAGAGTGAAGGTCTCAAGTATTCTCCTAGTTCCAACCCATTTTGTAAAAAACAAACCAAATTAAAGTCATTAAGGCTGTTTTTTATCTTTATCAACTTGATTTACTTACACCAAATAGATATAGTCACTTTGAGGACATTCAAGTGTAATAATTGGTCTTATCAATATTCCAGGAAAAGTCATTGGGGTAACTAGTCTCCAACATCACCATCTCTGTCACCTATTAGCCACAGAAAATGAAACCCAATAGCTAATAAGGCAGTTCCAAGCAGGTCTCCCAGTGCAGTAAGATAAGGGATAGAAAAACTGTCAGGATCTTTTCCTTTTTTCCAGAAGTGGTGCACCATCCAGTCTGCAATCCATAACAGAGTAAACACCTAGGGAACATCAAATAAACAAAATCTCTATTATTATAACTTCTATTATCAGTTATATTGAAAGGAAATTATCAGACAACATTATTGTCTCCTTATTATGTAGCACTTTTGCATATAATTGCTTCTGGAAATTATATTCTAAAAGTAATTTTTTTAAACGCCACCACTGGAGACAAGTACACTCAGGGCACTTTCTCCAAGTCAATCACATACACAGGTAGGAAGAACATATTAAATCACTGACAGCACTCTTCACCGTGTCTATGCTTGAAGACTTCTAGAAATGGCAAGAATATGAAAAAAAAATTCCAATGAAACATGCAACTGCACTTCTCCCACTCCACTCTGCTCCCACTTTGTGTACAGCGGAGCATTAAGTGGAGTGTCCAAATAATTCAGGACCAAGTGAAGTTGAAATAACTCAACACAGGCTAACTCTTTTTTTCCTCATGTTTAGAACTGAGCTAAGATATGATATAAAGAATATACAGATTTGGATTAAGAGCATATATATAAAAGGAATATATAAGTCAAATTAAGAACAGTTTCATCTGGATTTTATTGCAAAAAAAAAAAAAGCTTAGAAGTTACTTTTACACATGAAATACCAACTTCAGCCCTTCTGCAATAAGGCATATCTGCAATATACATTATGAAATTGTCACTACAGGCTGAGTTTGTCCCAAAGCAAAAGATTTCATTTCCACCCGTGACTGTCTGAACATTTTAGAGGTTTGTTCTTAACACCAAAGATATGTATAATCATTAATATGGCTTTAGAAAATAATTCTTTTAATGTTGCATAGCTGTAAGATAAGAGATTCTGGTTCAGTGGAATCATGTGGTGTGGCATGGCACAAAATAAACATAGAAAGGATCACTAACTGAGCTTCCAAGGAGCTGCTTAAGATGAAATAAAGCATCTATTGTATGTAGGTTTAGTTAGTTAGATCATTAGGAAGGATAAACTTCAGGCGGTAACTCTCATAATTAATTTTTTAAAAGTCTGCTATGTACATTGAGAAGAATATGCTGTATCAAAAGCAGTAAAAAGTACAAAAAGAATTTCATATTTTATTTAGTAATAATCAATTACTTGTATCAAAGTTTATGAAATACTAATTAAATGGTTGCAAGATGCTTTCCCCAGATGCCGAACATAAAAAAATGAATGCCAATGAAAAAATACAGACAAAGTGCTGGAAAAGTTTCTCAATTAATGTTTAGTTTTCAAAAGTGTATGTCCAATTAAAAAAAAAAAGAAAGGGAGGAGTATTTGCCTAATGAAATATGCATGGTTTATTTATATAAACATATCTTCTGAAAAGGGAACTCTGTAGTCTAAGCTAATTATGCAAGTCTTAGGTGTGCTAACTGGAATCCAAACAAATATATTTAAAACAGATGTTTTCCTTGGAAGACTATCAGATTCTTTGAGTCAGCTCCTTCTTCTACGAGAAACAAAAAGAAGCCTGTTTATAGAAGATACAGTACATTCACATCTCCTACAGGATGTGCACAGAAGACTCTGTTAAGGTTATGCATGTTCTATTAGAAGATAAGCACATTCATTCCAAGAATAATTTATAATGGATTTATATGACACAACCAGTTAGACATAGCACACACAGTTCAATTAAAATGACAGCATGCACTTTTGGCTTTTAAAAATCACAGAATCACAGAATGTTATAGACTGGAAGGGACCTCAAGAGATCATCTGCAGTAGCAGGAACACCTAGATCAGGTCACACAGGAAGGCGTCCAGGCAGATTTTGAATATTTCCAGAGAAGGAGACCCCACAATCTCTCTGGGCAGTCTGTTCCAGCGTTCTCTCACCCTCACTGTGAAAAAGTTTTTTCCTATATTTCTTTGGAGCCTCCTGTGTTTCAGCTTGCACCCACTGCCCCCTGTGATATCACTGGAGGTCACTGAGAAGAGCCTGGCCCCATCCTTCTGACACTCACCCTTTACATATTTATAAACATTAATGAGGTAAAAAATCATGACATGAACCCCCTTGGTTTGTCTATGTAGTTTCCACTCCTAAAGAACTTAGACTGTTGTGAAATATGTGTATTTTTAAAACTAAGATTTGAGAATATTCTCATGTTAAGAGTGCATAACAAATTATAACAAACTAGGTTTCTCTAAGTAACAAGCAAAAAGTTGGAGGATAGTAACCGATGCTTATGTGAGCACATGATGGCAGTTGAGTAATCTGGTCTTGTGGAATGAGGCTGCAGTTCATCAGCCCACATTTTGGTGAAGGAATAATGCTGTCATTGTGCATTTGCATGGCTAGAAACTCACTAACATTTAAGAATTATACATCTGAGTCTTTGGAAATGATTACTTATTTCATCCCAGTAGTTGGCATTGCAAGATCAATGCAATGTAAATCTTTAATGAGATTTTACTACTTCTCAGTTTTAAAAGGGAGTGATCAAAGACATCAATCAACTCCTGTTTTTGAGAAAAAATAAGCAAAACTCCTACTATGAGTTTGCTAACTTTTGAAAATAAACAGTCCTCGTATTTAAAGTGATTAGAAAAGTCACTTGCAAAGTTCTCTGAGATAAAAATAAATCAGAACTCATATAAAATGACATTACAAGACTTCTTAATTTAAGTGGCACAACACATTTTCTGGGATTTATCAGTGGCCTATTCTTACTTCAGCAAAATCAGACAGATGGCACAGCAGAACAAATATTGTGTACTTCTGCTCTGCACCCATACTATGAAGAAGAAAACCTTCCTACTTCAAATTGAAAACCAGCTGGTTTCTAGGGAAAAATTAAGGGGAATGACATTGCAGATAACCCTAATAAGATAGTACAGAAATGATCTGTTTATCATTAATACAGAGGAAGAGAACAATGTTGGTTTTTTTAAAAAAGTAGTAAAATTAAGAATTATTAAATAGAGCCCTAGGAATTCTGCCAGACTGAAGATTAAATAACCCTGAGGTTACACAGGTAAAAAAATACCAAATATCTATAAACATAAATGGATGTATCTAAATAAAGCAACACTTCGTATTCACTGATCAAGAAAAAAAAAAGGCCAGAACTACGATGGCAATCATCCAGGCGATGTTCCAGATCTCTTGGTATTTTAAAATGAATGTCATGCTAAGTTATTCTCCTCTGAAACAAATTACAATAAAAATTGAGGAAAACAAAACTAAAGGCATAATCAGTTTAAAATAACAAAAAATAACAAAATATGAGACAAGTATCCCAATAATGACGGATATTTTCCATTTATAAATGTGCATTTGTAAGAAGATTTATCAGTCATATTGTCAAAGAAGGTCTCTGGAAGACAAAAGAAGAATGTAGCAATACAAAGGAGAAGTAAGGAGGGAGAGGTTGAGCAAAAGTGGTCTTTACCAGACCCTAGTGATGAAGAAACTGAAAACAAGGAGTATAACAAAAATAATACTTTGTACAGCAAAGCAGAAAAATAAAGTAATTCTCAATATTGAACTTTCCAATTCAAATTATGAATATCATATTGAAACTTAAACCAAATATGAATGATGAAATAAGAAGGAGCACCTCTATCTAAAGCTCAAATTTTGTGACTAGAAGGCTAGAAATGGGAACTTTGAACACTACAAAGCAGTATTTTTCCCTGTGAAAGCAGAAAATTTGCTTGTGTTCTTTGCAGGTTAGATACAAATATCAAGTTTAGCTAAAAAAAGTTATTTTTTATCTTCGGCATGCAGTAAAAACCTCTAAAACCTATTCACATTTCCTCATGTTTCTCATGTTTTCTGTAGTAGAAAAAACCCCCCAAACTGTATTATTTAACCTAAAAGTATAGAACTCCTACTAAACATTCCTAATACTTTCTAAGCTTTCTATAACCTAATATACACACTGCAGGATGTTACATTATTTTTATTGTTTCTTTCATCTGGATGACGATATTTGATCAAAGGATTCACATAAAATTTACAGTGATTAAGAGCATAATACTAAAACGCATAGTATTGTAAAACAGCTTTGAATCTTCCATGTTTACATTAGTTTATATGTTAGTTGCTGTGACTAGCAAATGCCAAAAACCTGATTGGAATGAGAAAGTTTAGGTTATTTATTTGCATGTTTTTTCACAGGCATTATTAAAAGTCTCCTATGAGCTTAGTATATGGAACCAAGACCTTTTAGAATTTATTTAACATGGCTTAGATGGACAGGATGTTCTGCATGTTACTAGCACTGCTGATTCACCTTAAAGTGTTTCCACTTGCTTTATAAGATAGTTTCATTCTGTTTACTTTATACAGGAAATATAAATGCTGATACACTGTGGAAACCTCTTTTCAAATTCATTTTAATTTGACTTTACCCTCAAACTTACATTGACACTAAATTCTCCTATATGACATGCCAACATCTGGTAAATACTGTATAAGTACTCTTTTAAATCCATGCAATTCAAAGGTGAGTTAATTTTTTTTTTAAAACTGTGAGAGAAAAAGCCAAGGAACTCTAAAACCTTCTCTGCCCTAACTCATATAATTCTCCCCACGTTTATGGTTTAGGTCTTCTCCTGGCTTTGATGCATCATTAAGCTAATTCTTAAATTACAGATTACATTTCTGAGATTTTAAATGGCATTTGCTGTCTCCATGTGAAACTAAACAGTAACTGCAAAGCACTCATAATTGACCTACACTGAACGCACTTGCTGAACCTGAATTTCCACTGTCTGCAGCTAGAATTCTGAAGTCAGTGAAGTCTCAGAGTGATGTCTACACATACTTTTCAAAAGAAATCTTTTTCCACTGTCTTACTGGGTAGCATAACTGGTGTGTGTCATGTTCAGGGGAAACAAGCCACTTTTTCCTGCAGACATTCAGAGATTTCCTTCAACGTCTACCTTTAAAGAAGGTCAAGTTCTTTCTTGCCATTGCTGTTCATGTTGTAGCTATAGTACCCAAATACCCAGTCATTTGTGTAAGACTGAAATCTCACCTATATAAAAGGAGGATACTATTTTAAGTGAAGTTGTTTCTAAATCAATTACATTGATAATATTTATATAATTTAGTGGGAACTTTTTAAAAATTATTATTCCAATGTGTGAATCCAAATGTGCTGTACTATGTGCATAAGCCCTTTGAACCCAGCCTATTTGAAACAAAAGCAGTATAACATAGAATCATAGGGTTGGTAGGGACCTTCAAAGGAGGGACCTTCAAAGGACTATTTCTAGTCCAAAACCCTGCAGTGAGCAGGGCTGTTCTGTGTTAGGCCAGGTTACTCATTCCTACTAATGACTTGGTAGAAGATGGGCTACATCGACCACAGACTGCAACGTGCCTTGAAGCAAAAGAGAAGGGAATACACATCTTCAGATGCTGATGAATCCAACAAATCTACTTCTTGTGCTGCAATGAGAAAGCACTGTACATGCAGTACTGTTCAGGTGTGGCCCTTAGTTTCCATATTTCCTTGAATCATGTAGACACTTTATCAATTACTTGAATTTGTGAAATAATCTTTACTATTAGAAAAAAATGGTGTTTAAAATGCATCAATATTTTCTCTGTAAACTAAATCTTCCTTATTTCTCTGTAATATACACTATACCCTGAGTTATTTTTCCACATTGAAGTGGCACAAATCATCATTATAATCCTCCAACTAGTAAGAAAACCAAGACATCTTTGATGTGAGAAGGAAGTCATCATGAGCACTGCTGAATTCTGAGAGACCCACAGCACTGCAAAAGTTACTCCACAGCAGTAGACATCTGACCTTCACAGGGTAAGAGGGACAGCATTTTGGAATTACTTATTTGCTTGGTAATAGCTATGGAAATCTCTCATCTCTCCTGTTGTTTGTTTATTCCCTAAGCCTTTAACATAACTAAGTGCTCAGACTTGGTTAGGAGGTGTGAAAATTCCTTAGAGGGCGTTTTGCTGGCAGAACATGCAGAACAGAGGCTTCCTTTGAATGCTCAGAGCCCTGCACCAGGGCAGATTGGGTTTGCAGTTCCAGCGCTGCTCTCATTCTACTGCAGGTTGACAAGATAGAGGATGAAAGTTTTCTCAGAGCAAAAATACTTGTGCCTTTGTGAGGTATAAGAGAAAGACTGTGTTTCAATAAATAAGTTCTCTGTTGACCATATGCCAGATTGTAACTGCATGTAGTATACAGGTATGTGCTCATGTGTGACTTGTTTTTGTGAAAGAAATAAGCATTTTCCTCTTAAATACAGGCCACTCACCAAATCCAAAACACCTTTAAAATCAATCTACTGGTTTTCAACAATGCACATTGGTTTGCCCAGATACTATACACTGTATTTTCTCTGGCAATGCCATTCATAAGCATAGAACAGACTCTTCACTACAGAGCTAGCTCAGATATTTTGAACTGAAGCATAAAAGCTCAAGTGGAATGTGGATTACTATAAATATTTGTGCAGTTTTCCCCATCTATATGAAAATATAATTGGGAAATCCTAGACCCACTAAATTCAAAGGGATTATAACATTGGATTTCAATAGAAGAAATTTATAAATTTAATTGAATAACATTTCATGAATATGTATTTATTTAAAGAATAGAAACGACTCTATTATTAAAGTTTGGAAAATTCCAATAAAAGAAAATAGAACATTTTCTGGGGTTTATTAGTTCTGTAAACCTAGAAATATTTTTTTCATAGAGAATCATAGAGATTGCAGATCATAATCCTGACAACTCTTCTTATTTAAAATATCTTAAATTAATGCTTTTTATAAACAGCTACATATTCCATGAAACTATTCTGTGTTTAACTACATAGCATTTTTTTGGTCAATGGTAACTAAATAATACTATTGCTGTTGTACATCATGCTATGTTAATTACTTATTTCCCATAAATACCTCAATTAGATTACATGCTGGAGAGAGAATATCTAAGAACAATTAGGAAGAAGAGAGCTGATAGGCATGTGTGGGGGAAAAAAAAGCCAAAATCAAACCATGAAAGTTTCCGAGTTGGGTTAAAATGAAATTAACTTTGAGACTGGAACTTCAGTAATATTGTATAGAGCTTGTTAAGCAAATAAATTCTTCTTTATAACTTTGGGAAGAAGAATATTGAAGTTTACAAGCAATCTGAAAAGTCTCATTAAAATGACAACTAGAATGCATGTATGTGTTATAAATTTACTGAAGAGATGATGTGCAAATACCTAAACTGATAGAAGAAGAGAGAAATACAGAAGCCATAACTGAAGTTTTTGTGTCAATATTTCCTTGGCATTTTTTTTCAGCTTACTACAACATTCAAGTTCTACATTTGACATTTCCCTCACCCCTTCCTTTCCAGATTTTTACAAAAACACAAAGCAGGATAAAAAGATTTCATAAACGTATCTTGAAGATAATTAACAATATATTTCAGTCTTCTATAAAATGTGTCATTAAATAATTTAATATCATACAATAGCTACTTGAATTTTAAAGATAGAAAATTGACTTTGTTGCTGTTGCTTTTTCATTTAGAATTAGTCTTTTAGCATAGTGGAAGAAAATGTAAATAGGTGATATACTGCCATAATAATTATTCAGCCACACTTTCTGCACCTCAGCTCAATACAGGTAAGAAACTGGAAAGGGCAAATTAGTGATACTCAAACCTCCTCCAACATAGGACTGACCATAATTAAGTCTTACCTTCAGGAATCACTGTGTTCTATTAAATTACCCTCTAGCACCACAAACATTAAAAATATAGTCTGCAAGCAGGCTTGCAATTTTGACATCAATTTTCATATGCCTTCCTTGCAAAGTGAAAATAAATGTGAAGTCCATTATATTATAAAAAAAGACCTAGAATGTGGACCTCTTTGCTCAAAAGACTGACAGTGGATTTGCTTTGTTGGTAATTTAAATTACAATAATTATCTGTGATGGGCTTTTTAATTTTACAGGAAGGCTGGAAAAGCTCTCACTGGGAGTACAAAAATGTTTTTTAAAAAATCTAGAAAAATGGGATTGATAGATGTTGATTTATGCCAAAAGAAATGACAGCTTGAAATCTGGTTTTTACTATATCCAGGTGCATAGACAATGTCACAGAAAAAAAGGAAAAAAGAAAGAGTGCAAATATTTAAGTGTTTTCCTTGAGAAAGGGGAAACTTAAAAGTATACAACTGCTGCAGGGAAATGCTTCACACCTACAGCTATATAAAATATGCTCAAGATTTAAGGGTTAAAGCAAGAACTGTCTCTCTAAAAAAGTTAAATCTGCTCTATTACAAGAATGCAAAGCTTCAATAATCACTACTAGAAAAATGCCAAAATAATTAAAAGAGGAAAAAGAAACTATTACATTTTTTCAGGTGTTAAAAAAAGTGAGGTTCCAAAATGTAAATTTGTCAAAATCAAAAAAAAACTACAGTGTGCAATAGTGTTACTTGGTTCTAAAGTAAATACATCTCAGACTTCCTTTTATGCCTAAGACAGAAGATAAAGTGGAAAAACATCTAGAAAGGGAAAAATGGAAGAAAATTGACAAAATTAAAAAAGCTAGAAGTGTGCTTTATAGGTGAAGGTGTGGCCTTATGGAGACTGCAATGGAGATGCCCGATTGTAAAACTGAATACTCTAATCAGATCTTGAATTTATAAAAAACAACAATGCTGAGTCTGAATTACTGTGTCCTACCCTAGTATCTTCACTTGGTTTTCAGATGAACTTCTGCATTTCTCAAATCTAACCCTATCCGTTTCCTGGTAAAGATATAGCTTGTGCAGCTCTGTGAGTAGGAGGACTGTGGATTTCATATGGTTTTCATATGGATTTATGAATTCAGGTTGATTCCCATGAGAAAGGCTGAAATCACACCGAAGTCTTACAGTGACATTAACAGTGACTTTTTACCCAGTCTGTTTTTTGTTAAGCTAAGAGGAACTTGGTATCAATGAGAGAGCTGAGACTTAGAAAAAACTTGACTGAAATGGGCCAAAGAATTCAAAATTGGAAAGTATGGAGTGAAGCATCATTGCCTCAGGAAAATGAATTATAAAATAAGGGATAAGACTGGAAAATACAAATTTTATGTAAAAGGAAAATAAAAAGTAACCTAAAACTTTTAGTGTAATACTCTGACTTGCAAAGGTAAGATTGTTACCAGTAATATTTTATCCATAAAGTACAGATTCTCCAAATGAAATTAAAATAGTAACAGTTTTCAGAATCTATCTATTGAAATAGCACTGTGATAACAAGATACAACTCAGAAAATAGTAAATTACAGGTTTTTTACTGAGGACTGACTGATGATAGCTGTTTGTATTTTAAAACTAAATGGGTTGCAATTTTAGAAGCAGTATGTTTATTTAGCTTATGAGCATTTCAATTGCATTTTTACTCTGTAACAAACAGTCAATTTTTGGCTTTAAGGCACGATGAAACACCACAGTAAGTTCTGACATGTTTTAGTTAAAAATTGGCTGTGAATTTAATAGAAACATTCCCTTTTGTATTACTGATTTCTCCAAGTGAAATTACTTCCATTTAAGGCATTGCTGCTTCAAAAGGCAGCTTTCAAGAACTGCCCTTACTGCGTGTGAACAGGCTACTAGGTAAGACCAACCAAAATAATGTAACAATGACTGACAATCAATGCAAATACAATTCTTGTAAAGTGATTGCTCTCAGACTAATTTTGACTTCAATAAATATAACAAATGCAACATGCAAGACATAACATTCCTCAAGAGTTTAACTTGATGTATATTCGTGATTCATAAATGCTACTTTTCCTTCTCTCCATCTCCCTGATAGTTGGTTAAAATGATGTGGGTTTTAGATGCAATGGTTCCAAGAAGTGCATGAAAGCACAGGATGCACAATGATTGGGAAATGACACAGTCAAGCATCTTCTGACAAGCACTCACAATATAGATATACCTGCATAAGCTCTATGACTGTGGAGATAAATGAGTTAATTCAAATTGTGTGGAAATCCAGTAGTAAAACATACCTTCTTGTCCTATCCATGAAATTTCGGTAATGAGATAAATTATTATTTTCTTTGAAAACTTGATTTTATGCAAGCATTACGAAGTTGTACTTGCTCTTACCTGTAGTAGAGCTGCAAACAAATATACTGCTATAAAGATAGGAGTTAAGGAAGTGTGGCCGCTTTTCATTAAGTGGATGGTGTACAAGAAAATCAGGTGTCCAGGAATCACCAAAAGAAGCAGAACTTGGGCTGATTTATTATTTACTCCTACAAAAAAAAAAAAGTCAGTTAATCTCTTCAATGACTGTATTAGACTTTTAAAAATTGTAATATAAAAAGAAGCTTTATAATTCAACAGCATTGACTACTGTGGAACAGCAGGCATCATTTTCTGCTGAAAGATTCCCAGGAGGGAATAAAAACATCTTTTAGAGTCTGCCAGAAAAGTTAATCAGGGCCCTCCCAGAAGAAGGTGCAACCTGCCTGCTTTCATTCTCTGCTCATCTAATACCATCTACATTTTCTGAGCAGCAGTGACCTCCTAAAACCTTCCTAGAGGATGCTTTGGACACCATACTCAAGACATCTTCAGAAACACCTTATGTTTCTACAAAGTTATTCCACATTCATCATTCTCTCATCTGTTACAACTAATTCCATAAATATGCAAGTGTAGTATTTGCTGTTGACACATCACATTTCACCACATTTACTACATGATTAGGAAAGGAAGCAATAGAGGGGAGGAGTAAGCTGTGAAGCAAGAATCTAGAAAGAAAACAACAGGAAATGGAAAGAAAGGACATAGCTTAGGAGCAATGTTAGATTCAGAGTTTGGTCCTAACAGGAGATTGGTCTGAAGTTCTGGAGTTAAAGGAGAAAATTAGGAGAAGGTAAGCAATGTAAGGAAAGATGACGGCTGATATCCTCCTGCATGTGAATCCTGCCTCATCAGTCTCTGTCTTCAGTCCTTGCCAGGATCTTTTCCAGTGTTCCTCTCCACCCATCACCTCCTGCAGGGATTCCTTGTGATTGTCACAGGCAAACAGCCACTGACAAAGGAAACTGTCAAGCCTTTGCTCTCTTTGAATTGTGTACAAGTTCAGTTTGCTGCCATTTTGCACTGGGAGTGCAGCCTGGCTTACAGGGGAAAAAAGACAATTTCAGCATGAGACCATTTCAACAATTAACTAATACATACCTGTACCATAATAGGTTCTGCATGGATAATAGCAACCTTTGGCTTCTTCTGGCAGTTCTCCGGGAATGCTATGTAAATGGAGGTAGGTAGAAATTCTGCTAGCTTGAATAGCTACTAAATTACCACCAATACCTGAAATACAAAAGGAAAGAGTAGTAAATTAGGACTAGAAGCAATGGATGTAAATTGGAGGGAGGTAGATTTAGACTTGACATAAGAAAGAAATTGTTTACAGTGAGGGAGGTGAAGCACTGGAATGGGTTGCCCAGAGAGGTTGTGGATGCCCCCTCTCTGGAGCTGTTCAAGACCAGGCTGGACAAGGCACTGAGCAGCTGGATCAAGTGGGAGGTGTCCCTTCCTATGGCAGGGGGGTTGGAACTAGATGATCTTTAAGGTCCCTTCCAACCCAAACTATTCTATGATTCTATGATTCTATATTAGAACAAAATCACAGAGATCACAAAGAAGCCTGCTCATGAAATTCACCTGCATTTTCTCAGTCAGAAGATATAAGGACAAAATAAAACTACCAAAAAGGTTGAGTCAGTCTTTCCAAAGAAAATTAAAGTAATAGCAGGGTTTTTATAGACAAATTACAGAAAGGTAATAAAACCAAGAGATTTAAATATAAAAGAGGTTTAAACCAATTTTTTAAAAATGTAAGTTAGGTACAAAGACTGTCTTTTGATTGAGAACAATAAGTTTGAGACCTCTTACTAATGAGAATAAAGTATGGAAAGGGAGGTAGATAAAATTAAGTCTCAAAGAACAACATTTGGATGAGGATCAGATAATTTCTGTGATTGAATTATGAAAAAGCTTTTATGTAAAATTGCTTCTTAATAAAGCTACAAAGCTGGGGATGTTGCCATATGATTAAAATATGAAACAGTTTCTGCTTTAAAAAGAGGGGATAAAAGCAATCTGGGCAATTACAAGCAGGCTGACAACTGATCTATAACTGATACATTCAAAGCAATATTAAAAGAAAAAATTTGTAAACTCTTCTCTCCCTCTGTTAAAGCACTATGAGGAGTAATTAAAAAATAGAAGTAAACAGGGCTATTTTTCAAGGCATGCTCTGAGGTTTGCAGCAATTCAACCATAAACCAAGTTGGTACAAAAAAACAGATTTCAAGTATTTTCCAGGATATATTCAACTCCCTCTTGTAATTGATAATTATCAACTTCAAAAATTCATAAGTATGATAGATGATCTCGAATTCTTTCCCTAATTAATAGCAGAGGAAACTGAATGAGAGAAATTAATTAAAGAAAATGGAAATTTCCCCATTTCAAGTAATAATAAAATAAATTGGACAGATAAGTCTGTGAAAGACAGTAGGAGATTGGTTGTAAGTCCTTTCAGGAACAGCTACTAATCAAAAATCTTATAAGCACTGCTTAGAGAAAGTATGCCCCAAGCACTATGGTGTGTGTAGAAAACAAGAAAAACAAACTAGCCAGCTGGAAATACAGTGTTCAGATATTAAAGGCCATTAATTTAAATTTAATTTGTTCTGAGTCTCAACAATCCAGTATCAGTGGTATATGGATATTTTTAAACTCAAAGAAGTCAGGTGAATGTACAGAAGTATAAAAAGCTTCTAGAATCTCAGTCTTAGCCAGTTGACAATATATGGTGACACACAGCAGCAGTCACATTGTCTTTTAACTCTGCCTGTATCTTTGAACCTTTGGGTCAATTTCAACCTTGTCTCACACAAGGATTCCTTGAAATACTAATGATCTCTCCAGCTAACAAAAAGTCAGGTAAATAAAGATTCAAACCAGTGACCTCAGCAAGACAATGGCAGTGATGTGAGCTGTACAGTTAACAGTACAAGCATGTCAGCTGGCCAGCCAGCACCTAGCTGGGAGCTAGGTATGATGTCACTTGCTCAGCCAGTTCAGTGTCACAGACAAAGAATGATAAATTTGTGGAAAACATGGAGAATGGAGAGAATGTTGTGAGCAGGTGCTATTGCAGGGACATGAGGGCAATGTTGGGAATTGAAAGGGCCATCTGGTGTTCTAAGAACTCAGGATGCAAATCTGTACAGAATTGGGTTTCATTACTCTGCTGGTAATAGAAAGACTTATATAAAGTTGTGCTTTCCTTAAATGAAAAACGCCAGTATGTACAGAGATACTCAGTTTATTTTGTAACAACAGTAATTGTACATGTGAAGTTATCTCAGCAGATGAACCAGATCTCTGCAAGATGCAAAAAACAGATAAAACTGTATAGGTTGACAAGGTGTCAATACACAAATTTGGTAGCTTCTCAGCATCCCCTGACTGCATAAAAAGGTTGTGTGCTCACATTGTGAAAACCTCTGTAGACATTTAGGAGAACTGTTTCCCCGAACATATAATTCAGGAATACTTTTTCTTGGAAAATAGTATTTCACTCATCATAGTAAATTCTTTAAAATAAACACTAAGTTTGTTAGGTTTTTTTTCATTCTCATGAGAAATACAATCCAGGCAAAAAGAAATTCTTTCAAAAGTAAGATCCTGCAACTGTTACTGCACCCCTTTCAGAGATGTGTTTAACTTTGAGTGCGCTAGATTGTCAATAAGCAGAAGAGGCATTGTCTACTGATGTGTGAAGGGTGTCATGCTGAAAACTTCATAATTTTACTGAGTCATTTAAAGGCTAAGCAAAAAGAAATACTTCTGAAAATGGTTAGCACGGTTCTTTTCTGTATAACAAGCGCAGAAAATCCTATTCCAAGTAGGGACAAAACCACATCACATATTTGTGAATAGGCCTACAAGCATCATTCTCTTAATCATTTTCTGGAGAAGGGATTTTTTTTTTTAATAATAGAAATATTCATGTTATTCTGAAAAGACACATTAAAGGTAATTTGCATAAATGCATCTTAAAGAATATTTCAAAGTAAATCTGTCTCATAACCATGACACTTTTACCCTTACAGATAAAAGCAGAAGTTAAGGGAAGCTAGAAGGCGTCACTGATGCGGGCTACTCTGAGAGTACCCAATCTTCTGGGCTATATTTTTCCCTGAGATCTTATACCACAGGACATTGTCCAGGAAACAATAGGAGGAGTGGCTGAAAAACTGAGGGTTGTGCTGTAATTCAGATAGTACTAGATAAGCTAGAGAACTGGGTCAAGAGGAATCTCAAGAGGAAACTCAAAGCCCTGCATCTGCACAGGAATAATGTCATGCACCTGTGCTGGGAGTCAACCACCTGGAAAGCAACTCTGTAGAGAAAGACTCAAGTGTCCCAGAGGACAAGAAGTTGACCACAACCTTGCAATTCCACCTTTACAGCAAAGACCAACAGCAACTTGGGCTGCATTAGGAAAAGTATCATCAGCAGACCAAGAAAGGTGATGGTTTCTACACTATCTATACTGGTGAGGCCTCATCTGGAGTATGATGTCTATTTCTGAGCTTCCCAGTACTTGAAGCAAGAGGAGCAAGTCCAACACAGGACCATAGGGACTGCAGCATCTTTTATATGTGGAGAAACTCGGTACTTTTCGCATTCACCCTTAAGTAGAGAGGGCTCGTAAGAGACCTTAGCAATGCGGGGGAGAGATGAAGACAAAGGAGCTGGGCTTTTCTCAGTAGTACTCTCTGACAGAACAAGAGGCAACAAGAAAAAACTGAAGCACAAGGTATTTCATATGAATATGAACTCCACAATTTTTTATATTAAGGGTAGTTAAACACAGGAACAGGTTGCCCAGAGAGATTGTGGAATCTCCACCTGTAGAAATACTCAAAACTGTGTTGGACACGGTACTGGCCAACCTGTTCTAGAGGACTCTGCTCAAGCAGGAAGTTGAACTAGATCTCAGGGGGCCTCCTCCAATTGAAATTATTCTGTGTTTTTTATTAAAAAAGTAAATAAAGCCACCTCTTCCTTACAGTTCTATTTCAGCTGTGTTTCGACTGTTCAGAGATGCACCCACCTAACCTTAGAAAAGGACTCTAAATTTTGAATCTTGAGCACACAAGATACTTCTCTTCTGAGATAGCTCATTGTCTTGCTCAGGGTTTTAGTTTATCTTCAGTCCAGGCACCCAGCATCAAGGTGTTCCAAAGTCAAAGTTCAAAGACTCGCAGCTCTTCTACCTATCTGTAAATGTTCCATGTCTAGAATTGGAATAAATTCTGATGTGGTCAAATAATGAGACTACTTCTCTCAGACCAGTATTTCAGTGCCATAAAGTATTGCCTGACACTTCAATAATTTGTTTTATCCCTAGCACATAATAAATATCTGATAGTCTTATTTAGCATGCATTATTCAAACTTGGACTTCTCAATTACTGCATTTGTATGAATAAATGTTTAGTACTTCTGTGGGTCCCATCCAGAATCGCTAACCAGGGATTTCAGAAAGAGAGAAGAATTAAGTTATTATCAATTAAAAAATCAGATTTAAGGTACTTGCTTAGCAACAGAGCAGAACTGTAGAATATGTAAGAATATGTTCAAAGCAGGATTCAGCTACCTATTTGGTAAGCAGTTGTATGATGGGGCACACAAATCACTGTGTAGGAATGGCAAGCCATATCCATACAAATTCATTAAGATTAAAGATTTTTAGAAACCCAGTTCTATAGAGAGCGATTGACCAATGAGAGAATAACATGTTGTTCCCAAGTATCTACACTATAGCTTTTGCAATGGTACAAAAATCAATTAATAACCACATTAGGGAAGAGTACAGCCAATGCAATTTCCACATTGATTTTTCTTCTGAATATATCCAGTGAAGGAAGGGAAGAACATTTTTACTTTTGTCCATTCCTGATACAATGCTCAAAATATTCAGTTGTGCCAATTGGTATTTCTTCAGTTCAACAGCTTGGTCTTTAGTGTAATTTGTATTACAAAAATTAAATTAATAGGAAGAAAAAGCATCTCAGTATCAGCAGGGACAAAAGTATCTATATCTTTTAATAATCTGATAATCTTTCAGAAAATTCAAGAACAATTTTTGCCCTTACTTATCTATCACTAACTTCAAAAAAAGTCATGCTTTATCCAAGTAAAATACTTAGAAGCCTAGCTTAACTAGGAACATTTTATGTTTTTTTTCATCCATATTTATTCTATCTTCCTTTGCACTGTGTAGCATTTCTTGGAAGGTAACAGTTGGAAATTACTGGCTTTTCCTCTGGCAATGTTTCTTAAGAGCAGTCTTTGAGACTGCAAGCTCTTTCCATTTAAAATGGAATAGTTTCTGTTGACTTTGGCTTATAAATTATATCTTTCTTGCTATCTTTCCTTACAATTGTTTCAGATAGTAAAAAAAAAATCTTGACACAATTTTGACATGAAAAGGAATAGTTACTGAAATCCTGTAAAAAACTTACAAGTAAAATATAAAAGAACATGCATCTCTAATAGTACAAAATACACAGATTTATCTGTGCAGGAGAGCAACTAAAAAGTAGAAAGAACTATAACCCAATAATGCATCAGAATTAAATATCCAGGATTAAAACTCTTCTTCTTTCTCATGTAAAAATAAAGAATGAATTATACTATATAGTTATATCACAATTTTCCTACAGTATTGGTGCCTTCTGAGACTAATACATTCTTTCCAGCTGAGGATGCAGAAACATTAATTTCCTCCCCAGAAAAATTGCTCTTCTACCATACAAGCAACACCAATGTTTTCCCTTGTAATTCACAGAGGCGAATTTCAGACACTCAAATGTCTGAGACAATAGTTATCTCCTAATCAAACCACTTCTCTGTTGTGTAAAAGCTGAGAGGACAACTGTGCTGTAAGAGATTAAAATATACAAAGTTATTAAAAAATGCCTTTTCTTTTTCTGAAGAGGAATCATTCCTAGGTGTTTTCTTTCCATACTTTCCAAAGCATGCAATTTACAGCAGAAGCTCTCTGAAAAATCTGAATGGCTGTCATTCTTACTAATAGATAAAAAAGATATGGCTTGGGGAATGTATTGCATAACTCTAACTTTCATTTCTCAGAGAACAGACATTCTGTATGTTTTCTGTTACATTTTCTCATATGGATTTTTCTTCTTCCTTGATCTATGTTTTCCCCCTCCAGATATCAAGTAATCTTACAATATGTACAGACAAAGAGTAAGAAATAATGAATTGTTTCCATTCACCATTAAAGGATATTGCTTCAAACCATCTACAAAGACAGATTTTTCTACATCAAACCTGCAAAGTACTTCTGATTTTCAGAATTAACTTGCAGATTTTCCAAGCAAGAAAAAGCATAAAATGGGGTAAGGTCAACCAACACGTTTGTTTTATGCAGGGACTCACAAAATGCAAATACTTAGAAGATATCTCACAATGCTTTGCCTAATCATACAAGAAAAATGGAAGGGAAAGCACCTTTGTCTGACAATTGCACTGTAGTTCATTTCTGCTGCATATTCACAAGCATATAATTGTTTAAGGCATTATCTTTTTTCTGCACAAAACGAATTCAGTTACTTGCAGACTGCAATTCCGGAGCCAAATCCAGCATGCTGTGATGCTGTAAGAGGATTTGCAAATTTTAACCATCTCATCCATTGAAAATCATAAAGATCAACTTGAGTATCTAGGCAGAGGCACAGCCATGTTTGAGATTTTTTACTTTGTTCAGAACTTCAGTTCATTAAATAGAGACATCTAAATTTCAAGCAGATTGTAAGCACCACAATGGCTGAAACCATAAATTTTTTTATTTATTTAAAAAACCCAGAATTACAATTTTACTCAACCAACCATAGAATTAAAAATAATTATCTGTCTCAAGAAATGGGTTTAACAGGGGAAAATTGGAAAAAGCAGTTGTGAAATACTTCTAGCCACCAGCAGTAAAGCTGACTATAAATGCCTGTCTGCTTTAGGACTTCTTTAGTATTCTTGGCAAATATTTGCAGTTACTGTTAATAGGGGTAGGAACCTTTGAGGTTGCTCAAATTCCAGACCAATACTTCTGAAAAGATTTCTGGCTCCATGCTACAACATACTAGATGAAAATAATGTGTCTATCATCTAAGAATATGCAAGTCACCTAGACAGGACCACAAAGAATGCTACTTAATAGCACACAGAGGAAGGCTAACACTTGACAACTTTGCAGTCTATACTAGTCAGCACTTTGAAATACGGTAACTGGCTCTGAAAAAAAAAGAAAACATCTTGAAATCCTTAGTTTCTTTCAGGTTTTCTCTGTCAATGGAGTAACAAACTTAATGTAAGTGAAAGGAAAAGGCATCTGAAAAGCTTTTTGAAGGGAAAACCTTCAGCTCCCTTTACTACTTAGGCTTACAGTGAGAATCCCAAGGCCAGTAATGGACCAGTAGAGAAAGCCTTCTGTAACAGTAATATTTAAAATCCATCTGTTAAGCAGTCTAGTACAATTTTTGTGTCAGTAAGTGTCTTGCTTTTTTCGCTGAGAAATTTCCTAAATTGCAGTTTACTACGCTGACCAGCAATATCAGAAGGCGCTAGTAGAATTATGAAACCCAGGAGAGGCTGCTCAAACAGCAACCCCAAAAATCACCTGCCTATAATTTCCTTTTCCAGGAGGCATACCATAAAACGGGTCGACTCTGCATCCTTTATAGTGAACATATTTTCTCTGCTTTTTCCAATAGGAATGCCCCTATCCTTAGAACTCTGAGGGCTGAATGGCTTAGCTACAATCATAATACACCTTGCTCCTCTCTGCTCATTCTGAAAGAGGGAAAACCAGAATTACTTACTGCTTCCATTTTGTCCAGGGGCAATGCAAAAGCATTACTGGATGGGCCTTAGGCTGGCTTTACCTTACACTAATAGACCTAGTCTTGGTCTATTAGGTCTTTTGTGAGTTTGTAAATGAAGTGTGGTAAAACTGTATAGTTCAAGTCTGGGATAATAGCAAAGATCCTAAAAATATGGACAGATAACTATTAACAACTTGCTGATTGCTCATTACTAATCACTGAAGAAGTTTAAACTTTGAGAACTGAAAAAAGACTGATTAATTCACAAGAAGAACAAACTTTGAGAACAGGGAAAAGACTGTTTCACATACAAGAAAAGGAGGTAACCATGAAAAAATCCAGATGAACAATGGAGAGAGGCTTGGAAAATAACTTTCCCAGGCATTGTGTAATTTTCCAGGGGGCAGAAGGCAAAGGCTAAGTATAGTCCAGAAATGGAAAACTTACAAAACGAAGCATTTTGAATGCAGGTGTTTACAATCATCCCAGGAATCATAACCACAGGATCACTGTGGGACTGCTACAGCCACAAGCATGCCTCTTGCTGTCTCTGCCTACTTGAAAGACTCTTTCTCTTTCTGCATGCTTCAGTAGCCCCAGCTTTCCCTCTCCTCCACATGCCTCATCTTTCAGGCATCTTCCCACTTGTCAGGTAGTCATCCAGGGCTAAGTACAGCTTTTGGATACTTCTTTTTCTCTAAAGGTAGTTCAAATGAATGTAAGCATGTTGCCTTAATTCTGTTGAAAAATGTATGAAAGACAATTAGAAGTGAAACATTTACCCTTTTCTCTGGAGGGACCTTAATAATAAGGCATCTTTTTTAGCAATTAAAATTATTTACTTAAGTCCAAACCTAGCTAAAAATATTTAAAAAGGTAAAACACAAACACATGGGGAGCCCAGATTTCACAGTCAGTTTCTGGAATAAAATGGACTTAAACAGGACACAAAGTTCCACTTACAACAGCAGTCCATAACTGCTACAGGGATAAAGGCCAGCATCACTGCAACAACTGGTAGGTGCACGAGGCACTGAGAAAAGCATGTATGGATGAAACCTATATCTTGCCGATAGCAAGTGTAGAATAAGAGAGTCCATATAAAATAACAGTCTGAAGGGAAAAACCAGAATTATTCTGCTACTGCACTATAGCAGCCAGAAACAATCACCAAACTGTTGCTGGCTATTGAAATTAAGGAAATTAGGAAAGTAGGACCACTGTTAAAAGGACTGCTTTGCGTACACCTTCCTAAAAATAAAAGAATATCCTCTTCACTTAGGAAGTAAATCTAGAGGGGTACCAGAAAGAACTATTATAAGAAAACTTACAGATGAAAAGCAGAAAAAATTTGAAGATCATCACATCTACTCTGCTCTTGAGATAGGAGATCAAAATGGAAATACATAAAAGGCAGATGCAAGTTCTTGCTGTTTCAAATTACTATAAAGGTAAGTCACAGGCAAGAAAACATAAAGGCTGAAGTGCAAAAATTAATTTACATTTAGCAAGGAACACAAGTGGTAACACTGAAATGCTTCATATTAAAAATAAGAAGAAAGGAACTCACAGACTTCAATGTGAAAGAATAACAAGC
Organism: Turnix velox; assembly: GCA_013400935.1. Taxonomy (NCBI): domain Eukaryota; kingdom Metazoa; phylum Chordata; class Aves; order Charadriiformes; family Turnicidae; genus Turnix; species Turnix velox. The sequence continues at coordinate 128,144 of VZTY01006833.1, read as the reverse complement.
AACATGCTCTGTGGAAGACTGAAATACTCCTTTTGTTTACTGCCTTCATGGAAGTGGTGATATCTGAATACAAACTGGTATGTAGTAAAGCCTGAGGACAAGTTAAATATAGTGCATCCTTAGAGAGCTAGATGAACAATCCATGAATTATCAGCAATCACTTTTGCAAATTGATTATCATGGAGGTTAGAGAATACCAGAGGGCTGTAATAGTAAAACAGAAGATTAATCTTAAAGGAGAAGACGCGGGAAATCTGTGTATCAGGACAAATTATTTAAAAAAACAATTTAAAAGCATCTAGAAGATATGCCATGAACATGCTTCTGCTCTAACTGAACAGCTTGCCTAACGGTCACAGCAATAGACATACTAACTCTTAACTAGAGTAAAGCTTACCAAAATATTTTGGTGCTATTTCATGCTATAATTTCAAAAGTAACCTCTGGAAAATTGATTCTATCAGGGAAATGTAGTTCAAAACAAAAATTTGGTGTCCATATTAACACTTTGGTATCCAAGTGGAAAGCAAGTGGTCATAACTCATTTAACAGGTGTCTTAGAAAACAGAACAGAATATACTCATGAGGAGTTTGCAAAGCTTAAGTTAAGTAAAAATCACTTCGTAAGCCAAATATTAGAAGACAGAATCATCTTGTAATTGGAGTACTGGTTTAAAAATTAACAATACGTGAAAGCCCAAAATTATACAAGTAATGAAATGGATACATACAAAAGGGAAAACGAACAGCTAGGTAGCAATTTCATGGGAACAAATCTGGTGATTATAATTATTATAAACTGAATATATATCAATGATGTGATAGAAAAAAAATGGCATTTTCAAACTCCATTATTCTGATATTAATTGTTCTTATGAAATTTGCCTTGAGCACTGACTAAATTTTCACCAACACTTATTTACACATATCAAAAATGGGAAACAACACACATTTTTCTTGAGAAATCTACTTACTGGCCTGTAGCACCCCTGTTAGTTCTTATGTCTATGTAAATAGCATGTAAATAGCAAATTATTGTTTTGAAAATTTGTCCTTGGACATTCATAAGAAAATCCTTTGACAAACTACTTCAGTATAGTATTTGATCATTTAATATTTTAATATGCTACTTCAATATTTTACACTTCTGGTCTCTCAATGCATAATTTAGGTTCCTATTTTACATTCTCCATGGATAGCTGATGTAGTAAACAAGATAGAGAAGCACTCCTTAAGTATTCACATAAACAACTATTGACATAAAAATAAGAACTTGAAATTAATATACCAGGTACTGAATTAGCATAACAGAAATTTTCTGCAACAGACTTTTTTCAAATCAAATATTATATACAATAGATCATAATCCTCGTGGAGTCTTACCATTAATTACTGGGGTATAAACAACAATTCCAACCAAATTGGGATCAGATACAGTTGTGTCCAGAATAAGGCCACCAATACTGAAAAACAGAGCAAAATATTTGAACTAAGATTGCATTTTTTAGTGTCTTGAAACATTTTCAGCAAACTATCTTAGAACATCTTCAAGCCATAATTTTCTTCTCTATTCATCTTTCCTTCATTCTTCTAACGTTGCTGTAGTTACTTATATTTCAAAATTCACTTACTGTATAACAAAGACCATAGACTTTCAGACAATCATTCCACTTTCGAGATCCATGGTTTACATTTGACTAAACAATCTCTTAGATCTGTGTGCATTTTTTACTGGGAAGTGCAGGAGATAATTAGCTCACTATTTCCTTCATTTGATCAGACCCATTCCAGGCCAGATCATGCCCCAGGGTACTGCTGCTTTCCCCTTTAACTCCCACCTGTTACTTTATAATGTTTTGGGAAGATTGAAGTTTATTCACACTCTACATTATAGAAGGCTCCTTTAATGTTTCTTTTACAATCAGGTGTAAAGTACAATATATAGAGACACAGAGTGACAATCAAACTGAAGCCAGACTAATAGACTTACCTGCTTATAACCATGGCTGTTATAACAGGCTCCCATCCTGAATGGAGAACAGTCCTGGTAGCTGGGTGTTTCGCAGCTATGACAACCCCCATTGGAGTCAGAGCCAAAAAAAAGGCACCAACCAAAGGAGATACATAGTAATATGTCTCTAAAATAATGATACAAGAAAAAAAAAATCAAAAAACCTGTTTTGCTTTCAAGATAGTACTTTAATTTTTTCTTTATTTAAAACATTTGACTAAACTTCAATCCACATTATGCAATCAAGATATTTTAATAGTCTTTATCATTACTATACCTAAAGTTTCAACCACTGCACTAAACAAGGTGGCTAACATCTCCCATCTGTGATCTCCGTCTCACACCTTCTTAAGGACAGAACTATCTGTGTGAAGTAGGAATCTTTACTTTGATGCTTTATGATAAAAATGGATTAAGGATGTGCAATACAAAAAATTACTTTGTTAGAAATCTCCTAAAAATAATAAAAGCAGATAAATATATTGAAAATGCATTTTGCTTATATACAAATTCATAGCATATCTACATCTTTCCAAATCACAGATAATATAGTAAACCTCCTAGAGACAGCATACTTAAATTGATGCAAGCACAATGTGCAGCACCAAGACATCAGTAGCTCTGTTGTTTTATTACTTGGCAGAGTCTGAAATTCACAGCCATAGTTCTGCTGCTCGCACCTACTCATCACAGTTGCATCACATTTCATAGAAAAACAACTGCAAACATCAGTGACTCCCACCACAAAGCTGAGCTTACAAGGCAAACAGCTGCCTCCACAGAAAGAATACTATTTTTTCTGTTCATTTAGTTTTATAATCCCATCCACACAGAAGTTATTCCAGTGATCCAAGACTCCCCAATTTAATAGTGAGGCAAATAATGGAAAAATTATCCTAACAACAAATATATATATATAAGCTATGCCAACATTCCACTTTGACATATATTTAGTTTTATGAGAAATGTATTAATGTATTTAATGTTAAATGCATCTCATCTACATTTTCAGAATTTGGACAAGTCTTAGCACAAATTATAGCTTAAATTAATGATTAGAAGTAATTAATGTAGAGCACTTAACCAAAAAAGAATATCTAGTATATAAAAAAGTATTTTCACACTTGTATTATGGCTTATTACAAAAGTCTGCAAATTCAAGCAATTACTACTTCGATATTATCTTGGTGAAGCTAAAATTACTACTGGAAAAATTGTTGCGGAGTTTATAGAAGTTACTGCGCTTTCTCATTAACTGCTAACAACAGAGACTACACAGGCAATGGAAGAGATAGTAAGATACCTTTCACTGCATTAGCTAAAAGCAGAAAGCCATTAGAATGAGAATGAGATGAAGCCCAAAAGAGAAGTAATTTTTTCCTTTCCTTATCTAACTATTCTACAGTATATTATCGCCTTTTTCCTCTGTGGTGCCTTTTTCTCCCCTCTTTCTGTGAACTGTTAAGTGGGCCTAATGTTAAACGTTCTTACTGAAAAGAGCACACACAATACATCATCCCTTTATTAGATAATTATAATTTTGTTTTATCCAACTTACTAAAAAAAAGACAAAAATGTACCGATGTAAAGTTCTTTAACTACCGACTTCTCAGGTAAACACATTCTTCCTTGTACTTGCAGTTGAAAAAGATCTTTATGTGTCCTAAAAATGGTCACATGTTCTTTCTCCATCTATTTATTTAAAATTCCAAAACTTATCTTTCCCCCTCCCTCTTTTTTAAATGGATATTTTCTTTTTTTCCCTCAAGTCATAAATCATACTGCATGCCTGCTACTTTCTCTTTCTTTGTCTGCTCCTCTCATATGAAACCAAGGTGAGTCATTAGCATGTATCAGAACCCAATAGCTGGTTTAAAGGTCTGAATGAGAGAATAGCTCTAATGCAGTCTATTTAGCAAAATGTAAAAGGGTGCAAAATAAATTTCAAGTTGGCCAGATTTTTGGAGAGGTTGTCAATTTTATTAAAAGGTGAAGTCTGCTAGTCAGCAAAGATTCTCAAACAAACTTTGAATAGCAATGAATAGATTGATTTTTAAAACTTGTACATCAACAATTAGCCCTTTGTATTCTTTATTCCAGAAAAGGAAAGAAAAGTTCAAGAAAGTATGCCTTCTACAATAATTTTTTTTTTTGTTCCTTTAACAATTAGACAGCTTGTTAGAACATGCTCATGAAAAAAAAAAAAAAAAGCAGAGTATTTAACTACCAGTCTCCCAGTCTTCCAGCTAGCAAAGCCAGTGCAAGTATGGAGTCCAAAAATAACAAAGAAAAACAAGTACAGTATATAATTTTTCCTTCTGAGAGGTCAAGGGGGCAAAGCACACAGATAAAACTGAAATCAGTCCAGTAAATGAACAACGAATACAAACCAAGAATCCTATAATAGAAAACCTCAAAATAAATAGTATCTATGTAAAACATAATATATATATATACATGTCATCCTGACACTGAAATGTATCATAAGAAGTTTGGGGTTTTTTAAATGAAAAAAAGAAAAAAATAGAGAAAGCAGTCTTAGTAGTATATAATGATTCAGGCAGGAACCTGAATACAATAACATGAATCACACAGTTTTTCTTCTCATC
>VZTY01006833.1:45933-123449 GCA_013400935.1 Turnix velox | reverse complement strand
TGGCTGTTTATCAAACCTTTCATTAGCTGAATTCAACATATTTTAAGGTAGTTAACAGCAGCTACAAAAAACACATCTGCAAACTGATATTAAGTTGTCTTTTAATAGCAAGCAAAGCAAGAGTCAGGTGAACTTTCAAGAGGGTGAATGTGTGTTTTATAGCAATACTAAGTCCATAGTAATATAAAAGAAAATTACAAGAAAAAATACAAACAGTTTGGAGATTTGATTTTGCTGGTTTTTTGGTTGGTTTGGGCTTTTTGTTTTGTATTTTTTTGTTTCCTTGTCTGAGTATTTCTTACACACTAAGATAGGAGTTTTAATAATAATCACTAAAGGTTTAGCTTTGTTCCTTTGAGCTACCAGAAAATGAGGTGACTTAATTTTTTTTGGCCTTACTGTTCAACATTTTAGTGTATATAAATGTCTTAATTTCACTGTGGAGAAAAGTACAGGGAAAACTTACAAAATAGGTTTTATACTTAAGTCCTTTAAGTGGGGTTAGACATAAAAAAGATTATAAAAGCTATCCCATTGCTGCAATACTCCCACAAGTTTCTTCTTGAAAGAGCAAAAGCCAAGAGTGAGAGATCTCCAAGATTTATATAAAGCCAGATCTAAGATTCTTTTCAAAAGAAAAAACCCCATTTGCTGTGATAGCATACGTGCATTTTTTTGGGATTCTCTAAAGTACTAGAAACAATGATAAATGAATAAATAAATAGGTTACCAATCTATCCTCATGCTGCTAAACAAGGATCAAATAGGGTATATAAATCTATTTAGAATTTTTTCATCAGATAGCTGAAAATCATCCAGTGAAGTTTTTTTTAAGGCAAAGATAATGTAAAAATTAGGGCAACTTCTTCCTACCAGAACTTCAAATTCTGCTGCTTATTAAGTTTAAGTAAAACCAGAACTACAGAAACAAATAACAGTTTAGAATTATATTATAGAATCCATCACATGTGAGAAAAGACAAATTCCAGTTACCCACAGAACTGAAATTATACAGTTCCAACCTAACTGTTGAGACCAGAACACAGGAGTTGTTGGCATTTTTTTTGCTATGAGATAGTCTACTGTAAAATAACCTTACTATAAGAATCTAAAAAGACATTAACCTTGAGATGCATCTTTAAAAGGAAGGATGAGCAACATTCCTCTTCCTACTTGATTCACAGAAGAAGAAGGAATAAATGACTCCTCTTTTAGGGCCCACTTCATTTTTTCATATATTTATAACAGGTAGCTTACATAATAAAAGGAGTATCACTCAACCTGGCTCTGCTGTAGAATTTGTATCACCTCACAGTGGAAGAGCAATTCCTAAAAGCACTCATCTCTTCAGTGAACTTCCAACTGTGACTTTAAATTAGAAAATGAAGGAGGAAAGAAGAAAAATTCAAGGTTCTCAACTGAATCCTTACTGATCTTCACTTACTTTAAGCTCTCACGACTTGGGTAAACAGTGATATAAATTATCCTCTGGTTTAAAGAACTCAGATGCTTAATATTTTAGTCCTTGTGCCAGGCACCTACCCTGACACCTTTCAGTGCCTTGTAACTGAAAACAGAGCAGCTTTTAGTAGGAATTAGAGGTAAACTGGAAATACACTACTTCAAAGCAGCTGGCAGGAACCTGAATACAATAACATGAATCACACAGTTTTTCTTCTCATCCTGGACCCAACATGCACTAGAAAGAAATGCATGTATTTAAACTGCATTCTGTGAGAGAAAACGGTAAGGTTTAAATTAAGTCTTCTGATCATAAGTGACAAATGTCAAGCAGTATGGACCTGCACGTTTAATACAATGTGTCTTCCGAAGCATTCCTCGGTCTGAGGAACTAGAGCTGAATCCCTGAGACGGTTCTGGGGAGCCCTCTAGTGCTTTCCCTCAGTTATTTAACTACAATTAAAATATGTGTAACAAAGTTTTGCCTGTGGACACATTTAAAACAAATGGAAAGGAGTACAGGAAACAGTTTAAAAACGCGAAGACCCAACATTCATGATTTACACTCTTTGTGTCCTAGGAGTTCAACTCAGGCAATTAATTATACAGAGAACACTGCAAAAACGGAAGAAACTAATATTGTAGAGAAAATACTCAGGAAACAAACGATCACTGGTATATTCATTACTATGTAGTTCACAAAGCAAAAATTTTAAAATAAAATTGAAATTTTACCTCTAGGGCATATAGAGGTTTCTATACTTCATTAGCAATTCTTTCTAGTTAAAGTCTTACATTTAGAATCTGAAGTCTGACACAAATTATTTTAAATGAAACAAGGTTTTCACCAGAATAAATTTTAATCATAAGCCTAGCCCCAAATCTAGTCTCAGTGCTAATGCATATTTGGAAACCTCTTCCAATCCCTCACCTAATCAGATAGCTAACTTTGGTTAACTTTGTTAACTTGTTAATAAGCAGAATTAGATGATTGAAAACCTTTAACCAAGAATAACTGCATCTGTTGATGTCAATTGGAAGAGGGGAGATTCAGGCTAGATTCTTTACTGTGAAGGTGGTGAGATACTGGAACGGGTTGCCCAGAGAGGTTGTGGATGCCCCCTCTGGAGGTGTTTAAGGCCAGGCTGGATGAGTCATTGAGCAACTTGATCTAGTGGGACATGTCCCTGCCCATGGCAGGGGGGTTGGGACTAGATGATCTTGAAGGTCCCTTCTAACCCAGATAATTTTATAATTCTATAATAATTCTAGCTACCTCTTTTCCATCTAGCTGGTAACACCAACTTCCCCAGAACTTCTTTGAATGGCACAAACCCTAATTTTGAATTGAATTCCAATTAAGCACATCAATTATTGGGACCTGAAATCTATTTGAAGCAGAATAATACAGTATTCCAGTCTGGTCAGACTTTTGGGCATAGCAATGAATCTAGAGAAACAGTTTCTAATGAGGTAAATTAATTATAATTCCTGTGCTAGCACTAGCTAGAGCCATCAAATGTCATGAGAATATAGGTTTGCTCTCTATTCTTTTCATCAGAAAAAAAAGAAAGTAGAGAGGTTTAAAAAATCTTCACCAATTTTCCTTTCACTGCAAGTCTATAAACTTCCTTAAAAATTCCAGCAATAAGTTATTAGAATATAATACAAAATATGGAAAATACTAAAAATGGCTGTATTGCACTCACAGAAGAGACAGGTCCTAGAAATCAGAAAAACAGTTACAACAGGGCTATAGAAATATGCAAATAACTTGTAGAAAAGAAGGACTACAAACTGAAAGAGATAGTTATTCATAAGAAAAATAGTTTGGAGCTGCTCATGTGTAATTTACCTGTTTGTGGGTATTAGTGAGAAAATAAGAAAACAGTAAAAAACTGTCAAGAAGCCAGACAGAATTCATACATAAAACAGGACTAAATCATTGCCCACTGTAATCAGTGGTCAGGGAAGGCCTCTCCTCTACTGCTTAGTTATTCAGAGTAGTTACAAATTTTTTCCTCTTTCATGGCAGAACTGCTATTTTGAAGTGAGCTACAGCTACATTGGCAGATTTATGTTTGAAATACAGTGATCACATTTATGAGACAAAAGACAAGTAAGAAAACAGATGAGAGCAGGGCCACTATTTGGAGAAGCTGGAAGGAATTACTTCATTGAGTGAGAAGCAGAAGGAAATGCTGCTAAAATCAAGAATAGGGACAGGGAACAGGAGGGAGACAGGTAGGTGTCACACCATGAAGTAAATGAGACAGGAAAGAGCTGAGTAAACTTGTAGTGGAAGCTGGAGTAGAAAAGAAGAGGAAACATGGAGGAGTAGCTGGAAAGCATTTAGAAGAAATTAGAAGAAAGCTCACAATAGGCTTTGCACAAATCATTTTAAAGTCATAACAATCATACACCCAGAAATCTACCTAAAATTAGACTTACCTTCTTAGAATACATACTTCTTGTAGACTTGCTATTGTTACTCAAAATACTTACATTATTGCTGTTTTGGTTTCTGGACACAGTTACAACTTGAAGCAGATTTGAATGTTTTCTAAAACCACACCCTAAAAACGAATTCTCAAAAAAGAAATCCTCTCTCAGCAGCTGATCAAGACAGCCAGTTCAGCTCCTACCATTAGAGCAAAGGGAGAGCTCTTCAAAAAGGCTTTGGGAAGCAATATTTGGTTTAAGGGTGGACATTCAAGAAAACTCGTATGGAGACAGCTTGCCATCTCCCCCAAGAAGTCAGAATAAATTGAGCAACTACAGTTTTTAATTCAAATGCAGATCGACTGCAATACTGTTAGTCTTCCAGATGCTAAGTAGGTTGTGCCAAGATTGTGGTTACTGACCTCTATTATCTTAAAAAAGATCATGACATAATGCTGCAACCCATCATCATTCAGCAATACAATGTTGACAAAAAAGTCAGTCATATTAAAAGGTCTTCTAAACCTCTCTTTCCTATCTCCCTAACCCAGAAGATGTTCCTAGGGAAACAAGCACACTTAGAAGCATACTTACCAAGGCAAGTATAAAGACCCTGACTTATCCATGCTAGTATAGCAAGAGTGATAAGATCTCCAAAACTTGCTGCTATAGGAGTGGCAACATTGTCAGGATTTATTCCAGTCTTCTTTGATCCAACAATAACTCCAACCATTATTATTCCTACAATCAACAAAGACAACAGTATGGTAACCACATCTACTGTTGTAACTCCACAGAAAATTCCAAAATAATGGCAAATTCCAAATAATGTCTGACAAGCAAGAAGTCAGTCCTTTTGCCTCAGGATGATTGTTCTTCCCATCTGACTGATGACTCTATTTTTAAGTTTTAGCCAGTTATAAAAATTAAAGTATATATTAAAAAAATACAGCAAAGACATACACGCAATCATGAATAAATCTGTAAAAATGAAGTATTTTGCATATGACTAGAATTAGCACTACTGAAATTGTAAACCATGGATTTCCTGAATACTTTTACATGACTGAAATGTGGTTACACTAGGATGAAAACAACCCTTAAATTAAATATTTTGACATCTGATATTGTGCAAGATTTCCAGCCATTGAAATAAGCACTAAAAGCCAAGAAGATGCATCATAAATTAAAAACTAGATAACATAAAAAAATGTTACTTGCTATACAGTTAGAATATTCTAATTATCTTTTCCTACAATTTTTCAAAGGGCTTCTCCCTGCAGAATGCAAGTGGCTCCTAAAAATATATCCATATTGTTATTAACAGTCTTATTCAGTGTAACTTGAGTAATGTCCCAATGTTATGTAATTTTAGAGAATTTTTGAAAAATAATAATTAAAATTTTCATGTATTTTAGCATTATGTCTTGTAGGATACATTAGAAGTTAGCTTTCAGAGAAACTGCCTAAAAGAGTTATACTAAATTCTTAAAAGAAAAAAATCAGAAGACCCCGTAGGATAACAATATTTCAAAACCACCTGCTTCACAAATAAGAGGGTGAAACTTAATTTCCTGTGGTTGCCCATTACCAAATAGCAACAAAGTTTCTCTTAATGTCCAAATTATACAGGAGAAGTGAATAAAACCCACTCATATAACCCAGTTCCCTTTCTGCTCTTTATTCTGCTCAGGATCAAACTCTATGGTTCTGTAGTCATTTTAAAAACTGTGTGTTCTAAATTCCATGAAAAACTTCAACAAGTTTGTAATTTTCACATAAGTAAGTGTATCAGATTAGTAAAAAAAGGAAGTTATATGATTTTATTTGACTTTCTATTATTAAGACTATTGACTATTTATTTTCATTAACAAAATGCCACAAGTACAGGAACTTTTTCCTTCCTCATGCTCATTAAGTACCATTTTTATGGTTAAATGTTTTTGGACAACTGGGAAGAGAAGATTAAATTTATCGTGCCATGTGGTTCCAGACAGACATTGGCACTGTAGACAGGGACTTGAACTTGGACCAGATCCTTCCCACTACAAGCCAGTTTGTTGACTTCAGATGCAAAGCAGAGCACGAACTAACAGATAACCAGCACAGGCAACCAGGAAATTTGGATTCAGCTACATCAATATTTGGGCTTACTTGAGTTTATTTACAAATATGTTGTATCTGTTTAGTCTAGGGGTTTTTTAATTTGTAATGTATGTAGAAAGCAGTTCTACATCATACTAGGTAAAATCTAAAAACCTCATATTTCATTTTGGATATGCTCAGGATGTCACGCAAATTAAACCTTTACAGAGAATATGACAGGAGAGGAATGCAATATGTAGGCCTATAAGGGAAACTACCAAAGGCCATCCCATCCTCAGATGTGTTTCATATGGATTATGCCTTAAGAGAATTTACATATTTAAGAAATAGCAACATACTACACATGCAACATCCACAGAAAACTAAGTAACTGTAAAAAGTAACATATAAACCACTATTACCTTGTAAAAGGGATGCTATGAAGGCAGTTGCTACACTGCTAGAGCACAGAAGGATTGAATGATCAAAACGATATTTGCCCTCTGGAATCCAGCCCAATATAACTGCTGCCACTGCTGCAAGAAAGCCAACTACTGTTGCCTGAACCTATAAAAAAAAAGAAGTTCCACAGTTCTTAAAAATCATAGTCTTAAGAGGACTACAGAATAATTTTCTATTATTCCTTCCTCCTATTTGCATTTATTTGAAAGGTGCTAATGGTGAATGCTTATCCATTTTATATACATAACTTTCAATATTCAAGAAAAATCTTATGCCAGAAGAAAGGGCTTTATCAACGTTTCAGAGACTTGAGAATAACAAAAGTAAAAGCAAGGAAACAAGCTGAGATTCTTTCAGTAGCCAAAGCTAAAAAGCTCGAAGATGTTTCTAAGCCACTTAAAACAATGAAGTCACAACATAAACATCTTGCCAGTTTTTTAGAGAACATTGTATTACAACATATGAAGACAAAATAGTTCATACACTTAACAAATAGTTGCTTTGGAGAACAAAAACTCCTCAGATGACATAGCTAGTAAAAATATTGTTTAATATCCAAAACCTCTATCATATACCTTCTTTATATACCAAATCCAAGCAGATACAGTACTGAAAACATTTCAGAGATCAAATTTAAAAGATTTGGCCCATCCTCAAATAGAATCATAGAATAGTTCGGGTTGGAAGGGACCTTAAAGATCATTGAGTTCCAACCCCCCTGCCAAATGCAGGGACACCTCCCACTTGATCAGGCTGCTCAGTGCCATGTGCAGCCTGGTCTTGAACACCTCCAGAGAGGGGGCATCCACAACCTTTCTGGGCAACCTGTTCCAGTGTTTCACCACCCTCACTGTAAAGAATTTCTTTCTTATGTCGAGTCTAAATCTACCCCCTCCCAATTTACATCTTTTAATTGACATATTTGTATGAGTATTTCTTATTTCCCTTTATGTCCCTGGCCAGCTTTAATTCCACTCCCCTTTAGCTTTACTAATCTTTTCTCTTGTTACTCAGACGACCTCTTTGTACTCCTCCCAGTTAACCCTCTCATGCTTCCAACCCTCTCAGAAAAATTAGTAAGGAAATACTCCTGGTATTTTACAGAGAACACTTTACCTCTTTTTCTTATAAATACAAACTCGTACTGTTTTAGAGAACTATACTGTTGAAACAAATAAGTCTTGTAAACATTGTGTGTTTAGAATGAACCAGTGTAGTAGAGCTAGTTTCTCATTAACATAGTTATCTCCATGCTAACCAGTGCTGGTGATGAACTTCTTAAATAACTTTACTTACTAACAAGAGTTAATCAAGTAAGTCCATTATATTTACCTGTTTCAAGGCCAAATTGCCAATTATTAGGTTCCATTTCTCAATGGGAGAATCCATTTTCCCGATATTTACCTGTTAAAATGACAAAAGAATTTCAGACATTTGTTTAAAACAGCACTACTTGAAAATGCATGAACAAAGCAGAATCTCACAAATTCAACTCATACTCTCAACAGGAGACATTTTGAAAGCAAGTTAGAATCAAGCTATACATTTTTCAAGTCAAATATAGTTGATTTTGAATTCTACTTGCAGTATTTGCCCAAATCTAGCTAAACTTGATGCAGTTTCATATAGAAGCTTGCTTAACATTATCTTACTGTGCAAGACTTCCTACCTATCCTACATTCCTTGGACACCAGTGAACAGATGAGTGGCTGGAAGGGAAACTTAGCAGTGTACAGGCACCTTGGACTGAACTTCATCTTGTAGCCCTTAAATTATAAGGGCCAACAGAAAAATGTGCAGATACATTTATATGAGAACAGAGTCTCATGCACAGTCTCATATGTTAATTGATTACAGTGAAATTACATCCATGGAGAAGCAATAAGTGCTTACAGAGAGGAATGCCCCCTCTCTGCTGGTGTTTAAGGCCAGGCTGGACAAGGCACTGAGCAGCCTGATGTAGTGGGAGGTGTCTAGTGGGGGTTGGAACTCGATCTTTAAGGTCCCTTACAGCCTGAACTATTCTATGAAAATGAGAACTACACCTAGTTTAGGATTCTAACTTTTCATTTATACAATATATGATGCTGTAAATTATATAAGTCCAATCCTAATGCAGTAGCTGGAAAGATAGAAAATATTCTAATAAATTTAAAAATAAATACAATATATTTCCTACTTTTGCTTTTTTTTGAGTTAGAGCCTGAAGAAGAGTACATACCACTGTACTATGACTACAAAACAATTCCCCTTTGGAGATAATGAAACTTTTTATGTTTTAGCATAAATGTTAGTGATTTTTTCCCCCTAGAATGGTAACTTATAAGATGACATACTTCTAGAAATACAGAAAATCTTAATGCTTTATTTTTTTCCTCTTCTGATATTTTCTTTCCAGCTGTTTTACTTTAATTTCCAATTTGTTCCATTTAGTGGTAGTGGCAATTTGTGAAGAACAAAGTATTAAAAGAAATGCTAACTCAAAAACTTTAAAAGATAACAGGACAATTCATCTCAATCTACTCTATAAATATTTTCCAGTGTTCAAAGTACAGTCAAAGCTCCGGAAATACATCCATTATATTTAAATTTTACAGCAGTATTTAAGTAGGTTCAGATAAGAATCTCTTTTGCATCCTTCTTAAAAATATATGCTATACGAAAGAAACAGTAGGCTATGGAGAGCTTCACTCTTTTTTATTTTTTTGTCCTTTGAAGAAGTTTTTGAAAAGTATCCAAAAAATCTCTGTTGTAAAATGTTTAATCCAGCATAAAAGGGAAAAGGAGCAGGACAATTCCTTTTAACTACAGATTTCTAAATAGTAAGATCAGCTTTATTGTGATACTTTGGAATAGATGGACCTAAACAAAAAATTTCTAAAGTCATATTGCTGACACCTAATGCTGACATAATGCAGTCAAAACAAGAGCTTACATGGATGGCCACATGAGTACAGTTTTGGTGTTGGTTTTTGCTTGGCTCTTTTTTTCCTCCTTCTTAAAAGAAAAAACAAATAGGGAGAGAAGACAATGTTGTGAATCAAGACAAAGAGAGTGACCCAGGCTATACAAAAAAGGTGAAGAATACAAGACACACAGTCTAAATACTACGCTTGAATGGATATTTGACCTAATGACGCCTCACATAGCACAGCAGTGGGAGGAGGGTGTACTGTTTAACATGAACACCAAAGAGAAGTACAAGCTATGGCATGAGGTAGATCTAACAGGTTAAAAACACAGTCTTGAGACATAGAGAAATGCCCAGTTCTGAAGTAGATGGGAAATTGTGAGTAGTAACAAGTAGATAAAACAGGAATTTGAGCAACAAGAACTAAAGGCAAAACTTGAAACCAAGTATATTATGGACAAAAGAAAGTTGCTAACAAGACATTACTTTATGGATGACTACACAACTAGATTGGAGTAAAGATAATTAGTTTACATTCTCAAGAACATAAACCTGTCTACAAATTCAATTATAAGCTAACAGTGCAAGAAGGATATGAATTAGCTGCAATGATGAGCTCATGTTAGAAGGTAAAGCCATTCAGAGGATCATGGTCTTGCAATTACTTTAGACAGTCTCTGGTGGGAAGCCAGTTACTGCAAACTTAGGACAAAGAAAGGAAGATTAATCATACAGATGTCTCCAAATAACTGTTATGATATGCCTTGAATTAACATACTTCTTCAGTTTTCACTTAAGATGAGGATGACAGGACTGAACATTGGATGACTTAAGAGAGCAGGGGTCAGTGAAATCAATGTGAAGAGTGAAAAGGTCAGAGTAGCCTCTTTCACAGAGGTCTGAGAGAACTGGCATGTAAATTGCAGATCCAGTAACAAGTTTTTTTATTAACTTCTCCAGAAAGGAATGTTACAACACAAGACCTGCTTTTAAAATCTGGGTAAAGTACAGCAGAAAAAGGCAAATTCCTGGAATCAAAATTCTTATCTGGCAAGTAAGCCAAAGTAATCACCTGTAAGATGTTACATGTAACAGGTTTCCACAGTTTTTAAATTTTATTTTTGGTTTTTAATTAACAATTAGAAGCATTACTGAATTATTGCATATTTATTTGCCTTTGCAGTAGCACTTGGGGGCATGAGGCTGGCTATCCACCAGCTTGCAGAGCTGTACACATCACAACTGGTATTGAGTGTGGCATGAAATACAGGATACACATGAGAAAGTTGTAAGGTTCTTTGCAAGTTAAAAGATATTTTTGGTTTTTTTAATGTATAAAATCATTGCAATCTTGTTTGCATTATCTTGACAATGACTAATCTATACTGTTCTTATTTTATACAACACTTACTGACGAGCTTTTCACATAGCTAGAATAAATTAGAAACACTACTGGTAAAAGAGAGAAAGAATGTTTACCAAACTGTGACAAGACTCTACCTCCTCCCTGAGAATTAAGTAAAATGAACTTAGAATATGGCTAAGGAAATCTCAGATAGTATTTTAATTATTTGCATAATGTAGTTCAGCGTCTGTTGTGATTCTTGAAGAAAACAAGTCATATGAGGAAATTTGATAACAAAAGAAAAAAATAAAAAGCCTCACAAGTCTGTACAAAGCTGGGAAGTAGCTTGGTGCCAGGGTGCTGTGACCCTGACGTCAGGTAATGCCCAAGAAACTGAAGCTCCCACATGCCACATAGTGCTGTCTGAAGACACGTACACCTCAGTGACCACTTTGTAGCCAGTTAATTAACCTTCATAGCGGAAGGACGTGAACAGAGCCAGGTAACGTGATTTGGCCAAGACAGATACACAACTTCTGGTACTGGTGAGGAAGCCCTCACAGCATGCTTGAGCAAACCACCTTTTTACGTCTTTGTGTGATTTAATGACAGCAGTGAGAGGCACCAGCAACAGCCCTCAAAATAAGTCCTGTCAGAACAGGCTAGTGGTTGAGGACTAGAGCTTGGGTTGTAACAGCTTGACCTCCAAATGAGCAAACTGGCTCTGAAAAGCCACATTCAAGGCATCCACATATCATGTTATCACAAAGTTAATGGTATATTCTTATGGATGTCATTTAGAGCTGAGGGGAAGTGGCCTGAATCTCATGATGCCAACTTTAGTTTACCACTGAATATGCAGCCAGTGGTAACAGCTGATGGACAATATGAACCAAGGTGAGGATTCCCAGTACAGAAAATCTACATGACCCGTTTCCAAATGAACCCTGCAAGGCTCACAAAAGTGATGACATAGGTGAAGATGGGGAAATCAAACTCTTATTGCCCCAGAGAGGTTCTGGAGTTGTGATCTGGAAAAGGTCATAAGCTCTTTTGAGACAAAGAATTAAAGAACCCATTAAATGAAATAGAATTGGTGGAGCTGATTCTAATCTCCTTTTTTTAAAGCCATTAGTAAGGCACTGGTAGACCCAAGACTTCGTATATTTTTCACCATGCAAGCAACACAAGTACTATCAATCCCAAGGGCACAGAAATAAATTAAGCAACAGGTCAACACCAAAACCAAGTAAAGTAAAAGACAAAAGTATTCATGCCTGAGAATAAAGGCAGCAAGGTTCAAATGCAAAATACTGTCAAGAACAGTAAGGATACTCAGAGAAGAAAAATAATTAAAATTAAGCAGAAAAAAACCCAGACTGAATAGCAAAAGCTGAAATTGACAAAGATACAACAAAACATGTCAATTCATACCTATGAAGGAATAGGTATGGGACAAAAGTAATCAGTTTCCATATTAGCGTAAGTATTCAATAGGACTGCTAAGGCTACGTCCATCATAGAATGCATTTAGGAAATAACTCAATATAATGTGGCAATGAAATCTATTAATGTCAGAAAACTGGGTGACCTTGTCAATACAAAGCAATGTAATTTTGTACAAAATCTCTATGGTCTTGAAAATGACAGCAATGAAAATTGATGAAATTCAACAGTAGAAATGCAAGGTCATGCACTTATGGAGTAACAATATTTCTGTCAGAAGACAGGAGTGGCAGCTGGAAATAACACAAAAAGAGAAATACTAGGACACAGTCGCTCACAAAGTGCCTGTGAGGTCTAAATGTGAAACCGTTAGCAAAAGATGTACACATAAACCTCTAAAGTTTCAAGAGCAACAAACATGTAGGAAAGATAATGTAGACATAACATAGTTATGCTATGTTTCAGCATTGAGAAATACACAAAAAGTAAGCAGAACTCCTTAAAAAATTCATTTTAAAAAAAAGGAATACAATTGTTTAGACAGAAAGCTACAACAGAGTTTCTTATAGTATGAGCATCAAAGGTCTAGTGTAGCAATGTTAGCAGTGCTTTATTTTGATACAACACTGAGGTGGCATTCAGAAAAATCTGCCAAACAAACACATTTTGTTAGCTTGCTCAAACCTTGTAAAGGCCACTGGGATCTGCCTTAATGGATATACATGCAAATCTCAAATATCTACTCTATCAGTTCTGAATGATGACTTAAAAGATACCAAAGAAGTAAAATTTTGATGCAAAGATATACAAAGTTTAGAAAAGGATTGCCTTTTTTACATTGCCAATGTAGTAACAGATTCCAAGAGCCCCTGTAAAGTCAGATTAAGCCACAAACATGAAACACTTACGTTCCAAACATTTGTTTCCTTTTGAAATATTTACAAGATACATGTGAAGAGAGAAGGGGAAGGGAAAGTTACTCACAGCAGTTGACAGACGAGATGCCAAGGTCATTTCCAAATTTCCTTTGAGACCGAGAAGTGCAGGAACCAAGATAAAAACTTCAGTAACATTCTTGAACACATCCCAATGCTATATAAAGGTTATAGTGGGAAACATTCAATTGAAAAATTATTTTTAAATAATCTACAAAGTATTTTAAAAATCCTGTAACTCATGAGTTTAGCCTTTAAAACAAACAACAAAATCAATCTTTTTATATCAGCCATAGAAATGTACAGTCAGAACTGTTATCTATCGAGATAAAATAGGATTATGACTACATATCGCTACTTCAAAGATGAGAATACTAAAAGCAAGAGATAGAAAACTTGGCTTCAAAACAAACCAAGTTAAAAAAAAGATGTCATTAATTTGAAGTATTTTTTCTTTCATGACTTAAAAATAGTACCAGGTGCTCTTGAAGCACTTGATTGCTCTTGAATTCTATTCTTAATTTACGAAAATATTTTCATCTTTTCCCTTCCAGCTGTATAGAATCCTCATGTAAGGAAGGGAATTAGCTGTCAAACGAACAGAGCCTGGAAGTGAAAAAAACTTCTTTATTATTCTATTTCCAAGTGTGGGATTTAGAAGAGTATAGTTTTTCAAATCCCATATTTTATACTGCAAACAGAGACAATCTGTCCTCCTGAATAAGCATCATCATTAAATCTGCTGCCACAAACCAAGGTAATCTGGCTTCCCTGAACCTACTACAATTACATTTTGTGGTGGATCTGATCTTGCAGCCTTTCACTGATGTTTGTAATTCTGAGTGACTGGTATATTTCCTGTATATATAAAAAATCACTTATATACACCTGAATACTCTAAAAAACCTCGAAAACACTTCCTATTAATTTTAGATACTGCAGTAATGTAGTGTACATTTTCATATACCATCTGAATTATCATGCACCAAATTACACAGTGTTTCATAAATTTCATGGACTTGAAGCATATAAGGAAATGAGATAATAAAATAAATTCTTCTAATTTTTTTACTCCTATGTATTCTGGCACCATGTTTAATTACAACACTCACATGACCATGCATACATTTGTCTGTGTCAACAGAATTTGGAACCATAAGTTTATTTCTATCCTTAGAGCAGAAACTAAGTTTTATTCATCAGATTATTTTGTCTATGTGACAACCTTTACCAAGACTTGAATGATTCCAAATTAAACATTGGAACTGTTTAAGAGAAAGTTTGGGTAAAAGGAGTATATGGTAGCATAACCACACATAGACCTAGTTACTCTCCAATACTGTAAGCATCTATAATATCATGTGCTAGAATTATAAATCCCACAGACTCCCTGTTACAAAAAAACATCTTTGAAAGCAAATACCAACCTGCACAATATCCAAAACCATGCCAGCAGAAACAGTTCCAAATCCTGCCAGTAAAAAAGGTACAAGTATCTGTAATGCCATGATACTGCTAGATTCTTTGGGTTGTCTTCTGCTTCCTTCCACAATAGTATCTTCATTGCTGTCACTAGATAGATTGTCTTCCTGCAACATGATATCTGTTTCTGAAGCATCCATTTCATCGCAGTAACTATAACTGGTAAAATCATCATATTTTGGACTACAATTTGACGAACTATGTCCATTACTGCCATGAAAACTTGGTTCTGAGAAGTGATGGTACTCTGTGCGTTGTTCAGACCTGACATTAAAATTGTGTCCTGCTGGTTGTAATCCCTCTTGCCAGATGCCATTCATCTTTTTGTGTCTTTCATCCTGGCTTATTTGGTAAACAACAGGAACCATACTCAAAAGTAACCTCAAAAATTTGTCGGACTGAATTGTATTAAGATTTATGGTCCAGTTTACAAAACCTTCCCTGTCATGAACTTTGCTATTTGTTCTGGAGATAGTAGATCTGCCTTTACAGTTAGTCATAGTGCTAAGGAAGTATAAGTTGAAAAGCACTTTGTTTTTCAGACGTCAGTGAAGAAATTTTGTTGATGAGTCATCAAGCCCCACACTTGACGATTTTAAAACGAACAAACAAAAATTATCCTTTTTTGTATGCAAAAATACTTTTTTGTCAAGCTTGGATCTTCACTATTTCTGAAAGCAAGACTGGATCTGTGAAAAAGAGAAACAAGTATATTCAAGCTTTAAAATATTTTAACCCTACAGAATTTTCAGAACACTGAATAGCTTTCCAAAGCAAGTATTTGTAAAAATGTCAATCTTCTCCAACATTCAACTACCTAAGTTGAAAGAAATTAGAAGATAAGTTAGAACGAGAGTTGTTAGGTGAGGAAGTTTCACAAATGGGTGTAATTTGCAGTGAAAGAAAGAGATAGCAATATGGACTGTAAGTGAATCAGTGAGGGCTTAGTTTTTGCCTTTTTAAAGCCCAGAAAGTCAATGTATTCAGGCAGATATTATGTGTAGCCTTAGAATTCCAGTAGCTTTAAAAGCACAAAGTCTGTGGAGAAGTGTCATTCTGGAAAGTGCAAGGCCATGGACAAATGCAGCTCACATGATGTTCCTCCTACTCTATGCTAACAGCAAGGAGCACAGTAAAAAAAACAAACAAACACACAAAATACAATCGAGGAAAACCAGCCCTGTACTTTACAAACACTCTCAGAGTTGGCAAGCTCAAAGTAATCTGGGTAGCAATGGCCTTATGCATAGACTGCCCTCGAACCCCATAAAAAGATGTCAAACCAATAATTCAAAAGCAAGTTAACTTAAATTCATAGTAAGAGAATTTTCTCTAAAGCAAGCATACAAATTATGTTAAATACAAAATGCTACTAAATACATAATAAAACACATTTTCCATTAAATACTACCATACCAAAGAAAGATGACAGTAATGAAATTCAAAATTATTAGTGTAAACTAGTTTAAATTAGTCTAACTTTCAAATAAGCCTGCAGTGTAATATTAATAATCATGGCATGTAACAGTTTAATTAATTTTTTTTTAGAAGTCAGGATAATTAAACTAAAGATACTAAAAACCTGGTTTTAATTTAATTTTGGTTGAGGTGCAGGTTGCAGATATTTCCTGAAAAGCAGGTTATTTTGATGTCTAGTAACCACTGAAATGTAATTAAATGTAATTATTTCATCAATAGTAATAATTTATGTGGTCAGTTTGTTTTGTTTCCTGAAAATCTCACTTTGTGTTTAATGTGATTGAATAGGCAATTATTTCAACTTAAAAAATTCCATCAGGGTAGAAAAATTAAACAATGTCATTTGACACTTCATTCACCAGAAGCCACTTTACCTTCCTCCTCTTCCATTTTCATGTTGAGATAATAGTTACAGTAATTTATTAGAAAAATAGTCCTAATTTGACTTGAAGCTTTGTTGACTGTGGTATTTATTACTAGACTGCATGAATATAAGTAAAAGATTGCCATAAACAAAGAACCAAAGGGGAGGCAGACCACACCAGCACCACGTGGGATAACGTGATTCCACAAGCTCAAGACACTGTATCTTTGCAAAGCTGTGAAAATGTAGTTTAACAGACTGCAGGAAATAAAAATAGCTTAGAGTTGGAGGATTTTTAATCTACACTTCCTAAAAAGAATCAGGCTCCTAAAGACCATATCACTCATGTTATGATCCCCATGTTTACCCACCTCTGTTTCAATGTTTTTAAGTCAAACAACATTAATGGAGATATTTTAGACAGATTTGAAATAGAGTAGAGATATCAAAGCTTTTATGAACTAACAGCCTTATAAGAAATTAAAATGTGTGTCTTTGCTGTAAGTTATGTTCAAATCTTAGTCAGGACAATTCACTCATATATAGCCAAAGCAAGTCCACTTCAGAAGTCCTGCTGGTCACAGAATTACTTGTGTTTTTGTGAGTGAAGAGACTACTAAGATGCAATATGAAGTTTTCCCCTTTGTCAATGGCTTTATCCTAGGGGAAGCTCTGACTAAGGAACAAGTATTTTAACAATGACAGGGGAGTCATTATAGTCAATAGTTTGATTTAGAGAGGAGTCAAGTTTTGCAACAAAAAGCAACCTTTTTTACACAAGACCAACAGAGGAATTAAAATAAGTAAGATTCCTGAAATATCTTTTGCAGTTCTATGGAGGACTGTACTACTTTGAACCTTTTAGAGTAAGCGCATAAAAACTCCTAGGCATCAATTCTGGTTTCCACACACTTTAATTAGGAGTAAAAAAACAACTTTTGCTGCTGTCCCTGAGGACCTCTTAACCACAAGCCAAAATGGTGCTCTGTTATGGGCTATAGAAAGAACAAGAGATTTCTTCCTGTCTCAGAGGCAGGTGATGTATCATTAAACTAGCAAACTAGGATCAACCTACTGTTTACAGCAGAAGGGTTGGACCACATGACCTTGAAGGTCCCTTCCAGTTCTACAGTTCTATGAATTCCTATGACAAGAACAAGAAACTCTCTAGGAGGATTAAAAGGAATATGAGTAAAAAGTTCATGGAAGTTGGGGAAAATTAAAATTGCATGAAGGATATAGCCCAGAGTGTTGAAGGTTACCAGCTGAATGGGTGGTGGCACACTACCTCAGAAGCTTGCAGGGGGAAAAGCTTTGGATCACTTCAGCTGCCTGAGTTTAGGTAAATCACAAGAAACACCTAGATTAGAGGAACTTTATAACAGAATTCCAGAATGGCATGTTGAATTAAGATTTAGAAGTGTCTCTGGCGAAAGACATGTACTTAGGGACTGATGGTATATTTTTTTTGAGAAGAGAAGGAGGGTAAGGAGTAACAAAGCAGATTCTGTCTCTCTTTACATCCCGCCCAGCCACATCACTAGAGTGCTAGACCAGTGACTCATAGAAATTATGTATTGGTCTGTAATTCTGGCCAAAAATATTTGGGTTAATCATCCCTATTTTTCTAACATACAGATTTTTTTCCTTTTAAGATTTTACTTTTTAAATTTTTTTTTTTAAGAAATGAGAAGACTGTAGGAAGACTTTCATTTAATATGAGGAAAGTGTTAACATAAAGATATAGCACTGGTAAAAAAGAGGAATGAAAAAAATATTGTCAACTAGCAGGTTACAAAGGGAGGAAGAGGTTGACATGGATAGCTAACAGCTGAAATAGCAGAAAGCAGTTGGATTGCAGTCATTTATGCTTTTCCTACCAAAAAGATTTGGAATGACAAAAAGTGAGCTAATAATAAATTCTGAAAAATAACAATTTAAGAAAATGAACTGAAAAATAACTATATGGTGAAGAGTAATTACTTCCTCAGAGCACACAGAGAGGAGATAGCTATGAAGCCTTGTGAATATAACTATTAATTTCTAAAAATCTGTTCCAATAAAGATAATTTTCCAAATGTCATCTGCTGCTATAATTTTATCCTGAGTTAGGAGGCACTAATATAACTGTACTACTAGAAGGATTTACTGAACTTATAAAATGCAGCAAGCTGTCTAAGGAAGAGTGCAATCTCAAGGACAAAAACTTTTTAATAACAAGAGCAATGCCAGTTTTACTGTGTTGTCAAGAACAGACACAGCCAGCTGAAGAAGCAAGCTCTCTTTGCATAACTCTTATGAGGAAAAAGAGGTAAAAATCTCAAAAACCACATCCCTGGTTTCTGCAGGAAGAAGAGAGAAGTGAATCTGATTTCTTGGCATATGATCAGGAAGTTACAGAGAAAGGTTAAGTATTGAAAAAAAGGGAGAGAGAATTACAATGATCGTTTAAGAAGCCAGGAAGCAGACCCAAATTTATCATACCTGGCATGTTTTATATGAAATGAAAGGACACCTTGTCTTTGTCCTTACAAAATAATAAGCTACGTTCTGATAGCGAATATAACAATTGCCACTTCTTTGTTGTTTCCTAAGTACTTGCTTTTAATAGTTTTATAACACATATCAATTACTATGTATTATTCACTTGTCTTTCTCAGTCCAGCAAATATATACAAGTATAAACAGTCCTGCAAACCCAAAATAGGAAATGTAGCCATACCCTGCTGTTTGATGAAGGGCTGTGGAAGATGGCTAACAAACCTATTTTCCCTATGAGAATTAACATGATTGATGCATCCAGTAAGGTAAAAAATACCCACATACACAGTATGCACAATGTAGAAAGCAGACTGACAAAGACAACTGATGTGAAAAATACACAAGACCATGAGCTGGAACTGATGCTGGCTTTTGGAAATTGACAGCTGCTTCATAAAAATCTCAGATATTTCAGCTATGAAACTGTACACCAAATCATCACATTTTTCTATCCCAAACTCTTGAGTGGCTTGAATAGTCTTGATTTAAGAGCATGGAAGGAGAAATTTTTTCCATTATTTCAGCACTAGCAGGATTAAGGGATGGGATTCTACGGCTAAATCAGATCATTCAGTCATTAGATTGCTGAAAACTTTTTTTAAGCATGAAATCAATTAGCAAGTAAATAGTTGTGCTTTTTTAAGTACCTCCAAAAGAAGGAGAAAGAATTATTGAGTATGAAACTTTTGTAGAGTCAATATTACACCAAGCTTAACCAAATATTTATCTAACTCTCGGAAAATTAATTTCTTTCAGAGTTCAACTAACAAAACAAAAAGATAACACTTACCAAAATAGCACAGGCTTTCACAGGATCTAAATCAAATCACATCATGGTCAAATAACATTTTTTCCTAAAAGCTGCCAACATTTTTCAGGTAATCTTTTAAAGCAAAAATAACCTCTGTAGTGAACTTCTAAGCAGCCTACAATGAAACACAATAGCTTAAACATGCCTGCCTGAAAAATACAGTAAAAGAATGAGTCTTAGAAAGGGTTGCTCAGGAAAGTAATATGAAACATCAATTAAATACTGAGCTTTAATATTTTGCCATAGTAAGCAAAGATGAAGCTGGATTATTTTCTTGCTTCAAAGATGAAGTCAGACACTTTTCAGTAAAGGGATGCGAGGTAGTGGGCACAAACTGAAACATGGGAAATTCCATTTAAAGGTAAGGAAAAGCTCTGTTTTACCATGAAGGTTGAACACTGGTCCAAAAAGGTTATAATTGTCCATACCTAGTGATATTTGGAACCCCACTGGGCAGGGGTTAAATTAATCTGCTACACTTGACCCCAGATTGAGCACAGGTGGCTGACTAGACCATTTCCAGAGATCCCTTCCAACCTCAATAGTTCAGAGATTCCATGAAGCTTGAAATGTGAGGTTTGGGAGTCTCTTCTACGTTCAGAATATTTACCCAGGTGATAGAGGGATCTGCATGGCCTCTTCTCTGCTACTGTCCTGTTCACATGGAGGTTCCCAGAATCACACTTGCATCGTTATCACACTTGTGGTTACTTATTTACATCTTTGTGTCCTGCTGGCTGCATCAGCATAAAGTGAAAGCCACATCATATCACTTTATCACATGCAGAGAGTAAACAAACGGACTGTATTTTTATTAACCAATTTGTAGAATTTCCCCAAAGTGCTGCACTAGGCTAAGATTATTTATGCCAGATAATTAATGTTTGCTAGTAAAGACTGGAAAACATGCTGAAAAAAACTAACAAATGTTGCATGCAAAGTAGATATGTGGGCATGAATATGATTTCTTAAATATAATGCTGTAAACTGGATAATGTGGTGTTCATTGTATGGCAGTTGTAGGTTAAATCAATAGAAAATAAAAGAAGAAATAATGAGAGAAAAAAAAAACCAAAAATAAAAACTCCCAAAACAAACAGATAAAAGATCCTCCAGATGCCATTTCAGATATCAGACATGAAAAGCACTGCCAGCCTCAGGCTGAGTTTTCAGACTTGTTTGAGACTGCTGCATTCCACTTCCTGAATATTGTAGCTTTCGATTTTAGCCCCAAGAAGAAAAAAACAGCTGTCAGAAAAAGGTTTGCCTTGCCTCTGCGCTTTAAAAACAATTTAATCAGAGGAGACTGAAACAGAACTGGAATATTAACATCAAAAATACCTGCCAAATCTCCAGCCCATCAAAGGCAGGTAAGAAAGTCTGAAATATAAGAGATAACACATTCCTATAGATTTAGGAGAAAGTAAATACTTAACCAGGATGAGTGCTAACTGTACTATTTGAGATCCTGATTACAGGTTTCTACTGTCATCACCAGAGAGGGATGAAACACTTATTAACTCAAGCTCCGGGATACAGACTTTGCATTGTTTTGTGTGGATAATACCCTAAAATATTTGAAAATTATAAGGAATTTTTTTCCTTCTGAAGTGCCTGCCTACCAGTCACACTGAAATCTTTGTGGTTCCAGTTTCACAACCTCTTTTAGACAGCATATGTAGGGAACACTGCCAAAACAGGTCTTCCCACCTGCTCTCATCTTTTTACCAGTGCTGATAACTTAAGATGTCTCCTAAAGTCTGCTAGGATTCTAAAAAAGATACATGACCATACTTTTTTTNTCTCATCTTTTTACCAGTGCTGATGAACTGGTAAAACAAGGATAACTTAGGATGTCTCCTAAAGTCTGCTAGGATTCTAAAAAAGATACATGACCATACTTTTTTTCAGGTATTTTTGTTTTGTTCCTGTCTAAACAAGGATTTATTTTTGTGTGTTCCATCTACCAGAGCCTGGCTAACATAGTGTGGTCTGTAATCCTGAATGTGAGTGAAAAAGATGCACAACTGGACTGCGGGGTGAGGGAATATATGCACTGAAGTTAGAAAAAGAGATACTACTACAACTTTAACTTATTTGACTAGCAATGACAGAGTAGGAAGCTGACCAAACTCCTAATTATTTGGCAAGAAAACAGTATGGAAAGAGCAAAAATGTACTAACAGATGTCTATAAAAAAAGATGATCACCATATGCTTTCTGGGTACAGGCTCCGTGCCCATGAAGTAACTGCATCTGCGTGGCAGGTTCTTGCATATTTCTATAGGTGCCGAGAGGGGGAAGAGAAATGTAAGCACAAGGGGATGTGCGGAGCAGCGCCAGGGAACGAGGGCCACTGGGAATGCTGGGCAGATCTAGAGAAACCACAGAAAGGGCTCATTGTGCCCAGCCTTCCTGGACCGGTGCAGAATGGTGGGCACCTGAGGAGAAGCACTGCGGGGCTGCGAGGAGCACAGGGTAGCGGAGCGAGGACGGCCTCCTCTCACCACTACTGGGTGCGCGTACCGTTCTCCGGGGCTGGATCCTGGCCGTGGTGGAGGGCTGATGGGCGGCCCCGCACCCCCGACATCTGGGGTGGAGTGGACTCATTGTTCCCGGGTAGGAGGAGGAGGGAGAGCCTGCCAGCTCCACCACTCGTGAGGAAACTTTCTCGCCCGCCGCCTCCCTCGCCCCCACGGCGGCAGGTTGCCGGCCCGCCCCGGCCCCTCTCCCCTAGCCAGCGTTCCCTCTCACACCTCCCGCTACGCCTCCGCCACCCTTCTGCTAGGGCTGAGCCTTCCTCCTCACCTGCGCGCAGGCAATGCCGGCGGCGGCCCAGGTTCCCGCTCCATCGCTGCGGCGGGCGGGGAGGGACCAGCCCGGCGGCGGTGACAGCTCCGGGGCTAGGTGAGCGCCGCCACAGAGCAGGCGCGGAAGCGGCTGGGGTAAGGGGGGGGTGAGGCCCCGCGATGATGTGGCCCATGATGCGCAGCAGCAGCAGCGGCCGCCACCGAGCCGCTGTCGGGCGGGGGAGGAGCCGGTCGCCGGAGGCTAGAGGGGAACCGCTGAAGGGAGAGGATGGAGGGGAATGGAAGCGGCCGGACCGGGATTCCTCACATTCCGGCGAGCTCCGACCGGCCGTCAGCGCTGAGGGGGTGCCGTGGGCTTCCCCTTCCCGCTGCGCCGTTTGACCCCCGCGGGCAGCGCTCGGCGGCCCCGAGGGGCGAAGCTGGGCTCCCTCCGCAGCAGCCCGAGGGGAAACAAAATGGGGCGGGGGGAGAGCCACGGAGGCGCTGGGCTGGCCGGCCGCGAGATGGGCTCTGGTTCCCGTCTCAGAAGGAGACTGTACTGGCTTCAGCTACTAGGCAGGGTTTTTGTTCTTTCCTGAAGCTTGGCTAAAAATAGCTTCCTCAGAAATAGCTTTTTAAAAAAAAATTATTTAGGTCAGTTGGAATTTTGCTATTCTTGCCCTGGAAATCAGCTGCTGATGCCAGACTAAATGTGGGGTCGAGTCCTTGCTGGGCCTGTTGTGAGGCTCACTCTGCATTAAAATAGTCAAGCCATCTAAATTTGCGCATTTATTGTCATTCCTAGTGTTGCTCCTCGATCATTGCTCTGTGCTTTGAAATAGAGGGCATGCTTTAAGTAGCAGGTGAAAGGGAAGGCAGGGGAAGAAAAGAGGACCAGGATTTAATGATGGTAATGGCAAATAAGTCTTTTTCCTTCCAACAGATGGACAAAAGATGATGTGTGCAATATACCGAGTGTCTGCCATAAACTGGAGCTAGAAAAAGCAGAAAGCCAAGCAGGGGAGAATGTATTTGCAGGACCTGGGCCAAAACAATCTGCACAACAGTAGTGAAGTGTACAGCATCAGCCTGAACTTTTGAATCAACACTGCACAAGATGAATAGAGATGAAGCTGCCCAGGTCTTAGAGCTGTTCATTCAGTGCTGTCTCAAGCCTGAATTCATTGGGAATTTGGTCCACAAATTGTTGCCCTCCTCATAGCAATCATATATGTCCATGCCTTGAGCATGTTCACATAAGGTGCCATGTGGAAGTGTAGTTGGGCCACTTGGCACATCAGATAAAGATTGCATCTGCCCCCTCTGTCAGCAGGTTAGGCTATAAACCTGAGGTTTGTAAATATTACCCCAGGGTGCATTTCTGGCTTTTCTAGTCTCTTGTCTGGTGATCTTGGACAATCATTTCCTCATTCTCTATGACAGATTACTTGCCAGTGTTATGCCCCTCCCTACAATCATGGATTAAGTACACTGCGGCTCGCACTCTTATTTGGGACTTTATGCAACTGCATTTTGCAGAGATGGACTCATTTTGCTATGGTCCAAGGTGAAAAACTCCAAACATCGATCCTCAGGAATTTTCAGTCATCAAAGCTAGTGGCAGGTTTTTTGGGCGGGAAACAGAATTTATGGAGCACAATTGGATAGAAAGGTGCAAACCAGGAAATGAAGTCAGTGGTGTGTGCCCAACACTGCTAGTGGCCTGAGAGAGTGGCTGAGGACACTTGCTTAGGACACTTTCAGGAAAATGGCAGTGGAACCTCCTGCTTGAGGTCTTGGAGGAGCTTTGCTGCTTTTAGACTATTATATTTGTTAATTCCAATATCCTAAATCTGGATTTTTTTTGTTTATTTTGGGGGCTTTTTTTTCCTTTTCCTTGTATTTTTTTTTGCAGCGAGGACACATAAAACACTAGTTGATCACTGCCTTTTCTTGTTTGTGGCTTGGACTTCTCATCTTGTCTCTCAAAGACTGTTTAGTCCTCTTTTTATAGTTTTCACATTGTCTCAATTATTAACAGAAAGGGACAGAAACTGCAGAACAAACCCTGAAGAACAGGATGGCCGGTGCCAGCTGAACTTGACCGATGTGTAACTTTCTTTTCCAAATGGCAATTAAAATTCCTCCAGGGCCCAGAGTTTAATTTCAGGTGCACTGGTCAAATTCTGCACTATGAAAATGGTGAAGTTTTGAAAGAAAGCTGCTGGGATGGGTGTTCTAGTAACGTTCTCTCCTCACAGCCCTGTCTCATTCTGCACCTTTACTCTTGTGAGACCCCACTCGGAATACTATACTTAGCTCTGGAAACCCTCATCACGGGAAGGATGTGGACTTGTTAGAGAGGGTCCGGAGTAAGGCCACAAGGATGATCAGAGGGCTGGAGCCCCTCTCTTATGAGGACAGGGTGAGAGAGTTGGGGCTGTTCAGCCTAGAGAAGAGAAGGCTCCAGGGAGACCTTAAAGCAGCCTACCAGGGCCTGAAGGGGGCCTACAGGAAAGCTGGGGAGGGACTGTTTGTCAGGGCATGTAGCAATAAGACAAGGGACAGTGGTTTTAAACTAGAGCAGGGCACGCTTACGTCAGTCATTAGGAAGAAGTTCTTGCCCCTGAGCGTGGTGACACTGCCACAGTTTTTCCAGAGTGGTGGAGGCCTCATCCCTAGGGCCAGGCTTGCTGAGGCTCTGAGCAACCTGCTCTAGTGCAGAATGTCCCTGCTCACTGCAGGGAGGTTGGACTAGATGGCCTTTGAAGGTCCCTTCCAACTCCCCAGTGAAAAATCCTTTCATAAAGACATTAAATTATGGTGGCTTGTTTTCCCCTCTGTAACGTGAATAATTTTCCCTTTCTGCGCTACTTACCTGGCTGTGGGTGCTGCCAAGGCTTGGGGCGGCTCTGCTCCTCCCGCCCGTTAGGAGGCGCTGGACGAACCTCCCGCTCCTCCAGACTCTCCTCCCCGCCCAGTTCCGGTCAGGCCGGCGCATGGCGGGGTCCGGCGGAGCGGCAGGACCGGCCGCCTCCCGGGAGCTGCTGGATGTAGGGTGCCGAGGAGGTGAGTGAGCGAGCTAGCGGCCGCCGCGGGGAGCGTCTTGCGGACTGAAGACGCGGTACCGCTCTCCAAGCTGGGCCAGACTGAGCTTCCTTCCCGCGACTGGCGTGGCGGGGTCCACGAGGTTGAAGGGCTGCCCGAAGTTGAGGAGATGCTCGAGGTTGAGGGACTGCCCGGCGATGAGGGGAGCGGCTTTTCAGGCCAGCTGGCTGTTAGGGACTCCATTTGTTTTGTTACATCTGGCGTATTTTTTCACAGCCTTTTGCAGTAGCAAGTACTACACCTTCACTACCAACTATTTAAAAGAAGTGCTAAGACAACCACCCCAGGTGGAGGTCAACGATCAAGTTGGAAGAGACCTACGAAGATAATCTAGTCCAACCCCCCAGCAGTCTTGCACTAGATCAAGTCGGTCAGAGACTCGTCAAGCCTGGCCTTGTATATCTTCAGGGATGGGGCCTCCACCACCTCTCTGGGCAACCTGTGCCAGTGTCTCGCCACCCTCACACTGAAGAACTTTCTAACATCTAATCTAAATCTGCCCTGCTCTAGTTTAAAACTATTGCTCCTCATCCTTTTACTACATGCCCTGGGAAACAGTCCCTTCCCAACTTTCTTGTAGTCCCCTTCAGGTGCTGGTAGGCTGCTCTGAGGTCTCCCCAGAGCCTTTTCCACACTGAACAGCCCCAACTCCCTCAGCCTGTCCTCATAGGAGAGGTGTTCTAGCCCCCTGATGACCCTCCTCTGAACCCTCTCCAACAGCTCCATAGGAAAGCAGAGTGAATTCCTGAAAGCTAAGACAGTTGAATCCCCTTTTTTTGGTCTTCTTGTAGAAAGGTGGAAAATTATAAGCAAAAAAGAGAGCCTCAACAGTTAAGATGCAGTATTTGTGGTTGACATAGGTAAACATTCAAATTCTTGTTTGTTTCCAGGGCTGGAAGAAACTTTGTTGATTACTTCAAAATGTAGCAGTAAGAAGACTTTACAGACAGTTAAGATGCCCAGGAGCGATCGTAAGTAGGACTTCATTGTTGCAATGGTGTCAAGTTTTAAGTGACATCTTTCACTTCAGCTGCAGTGCTTTCCTAGCATTAGTGATGGAAGCAACTCTTGTGTTGCTTCTGCTGGTGCTAGGTCCTCCCTTGCAGCTGTACATCCCACAGTTAATGTGTTACTGTGTCACTGCTGCTTCTGCAGAACTAGAATTACAAATTAAGTGCTTTATACTTCAACATCCCACCGTATTAATTTCAGAGACCCTTATGATGATTTTGTTGAATTTTCTTTAGTGTACTATATCTGTGGCATCTGTGCTACATGTAACTTTTCCATTGAGACCTTTAGGGAAGAAAAGAGGACGCAATTATATTTTCACTGGAGATAATGCTGATGTAGAAATTTCTCAAGATGGCATGTATTTAAAACCATGGAATTTACAAGCAAGTTTTCTGTAAAGTAGTTGGTTTTGCTTTAAGAATTCAGGTGGAATTGTTGAAGTGATTTCCTCCACTGCATGTTGACCAATAGATTCAAAATTCATGTTGTAGGAAATTGAGTATT
The DNA here is from genome assembly GCA_013400935.1 of Turnix velox. Lineage (NCBI taxonomy): Eukaryota > Metazoa > Chordata > Aves > Charadriiformes > Turnicidae > Turnix > Turnix velox. The sequence goes on along the minus strand of VZTY01006833.1, from coordinate 96,270 downwards.
ATAATAAATCCTTCTATTAAAACAACCTAAATATGATAGAATGCTGGAAATGACAGTTGAAATTTAATCTATTTGAATGCTAAGATTTCTGAAGTATAGATGTATAAATTAATGTGCATCTGTTTGTATATATGCATGTGATAATTCCTTCCTTTTCAGTTTTGGACCGAATACAGAGCTTTTTACCACAGATGGCTCATGCCAATGAGGAGCTAAGAAGAAAAATGGTAACAGCACCAGCTCATCAGTTTGATATTGAAAATGTAGACAGTGCAACAGAAAAAGTTATAGAAATGGTAAATGCCGCATTTTAAAAAATAAATTAAATGATTTAAATAAATGGGCTAATTTGATAGGTATTTTAATCAAATTCAAAACATAGGACTGATGAAATTTACTACTTGGTTTCCATACCTGCAGAATGACTGAGGATGGTGTAGTTTAAGGCCAGAATAAGACAATTTTGAATCAGCAACTCTGAATCAAAAGTCAGTTGCAGATTGTATTTTAAATGTCTCACAGGTAATTTGGTTTAGAAATGTAATGTGTACTAAGGCACAACAGAAGAGTAATAACTAGCTTTCAGCTCTGCTTTGTAGGCATTTTTAGGACTGGCCTAGTTTTAGAAAAGCTGTTGGTTTTGTTGTGATGTTTTATGGATGATATTTGTCTATTTATTCACATCAATATTTTCTTCTTTTAACCAAAGTACTGCAGCCAAGTGTTCATGTAAGACAATTTTAATACTAAGGTGGTGTGGTATGTGCATGTCACAGCAAGTACTTCTGGCCTGCAGACTCACAAGATAAAAGGCAGAAATAACGCAGCCAGGGATTTGGGGTATGTGAGCTGGCAAAATAAATTATTGGCCTCTTGCTGGTTTCAGAGTTCTGGAAATTGTATTGAGCATACATCCATTAAGTTACTCTAGTGCTGATGTGTGCTGACGAATTCCAAAATGAGGTGGATCATAAAAAGATATTAAAAGATTTTACTTGTTTTGGTGTTTGAGAAGTGTCTTAGCTTTATAACAAGTAATCCAGGAGACCTTGTGATTAATAGTGCAGTATTATTTGCTAATCATTGATGAATTCCTGTACTTAGCTTTGCAGCATGCAGCAAGTTTTTGAGATGAGGATTATCATTTTAAGACAGATGCCTTCAGAGAGAAATAGAGATCTCAAAAATCATGGCTCTGTATATGGAAAAAATATCCTGGTGGTTTAAACTACTTGCTATTTTGCACTAGTTATAGTGCCATGAAGCCTATTAGGGTATAAGGTATAATCATTAGGTTGGAAGGGACCTTTCAGATTATCAGATTCAAACATCAGCCCAACTCTGACAAGTCTTGCACCTGGGCAGGGACTTGAACCCTTGACCTTCAGATTAGGAATCTAATGCTCCCCCTTTGAGCTACACACTAACTATATTAATCAATATTTAACCTCACCCGTATATATATGATTGTACACTAAATAGTTTCATTTGAAGTCTTTACTGAACATTACAGTTTTGATGACTTACTCATTGATTTAAATATCTGATTGAGACTGACTGAGTTGAACTCGGTCTGTTTCTGTCTTTGATAACAATACACTGTGGTGTTTAAACTCAGCTAGCAACTAAGACTCACACAGTCACTCACTGACATTCCTCGAGCAGGGTGGGGAGGATAACAGGAAGAGTAAAAGTCAGAAAAATTATAGGTTGAGATAAAACCAGTGTAATAGGTAAAGCAGAAGCTGTGCATGCAGGCGAAGCAAAACGAGGAGTTCATTCATTGCTTCCCATGGGCAGGCAGGTGTTCTGCCACCACCAGGAATGCCAGGCTCCATCATGTGTAAAAGTAACCTGGGAGGACAGACGCCATCACTGTGAATGTCCCCCCTTTCCTCCTCCTTCCCTTAGCATGACATCATATGGTGTGGACCCTTTGGTTAGCTGTTCAGGCTGTGTCACCTCCCAGCTCCTTGTGACCCACCAGCCCTTGCCAAGCTAGGCAGTGAGGAACAGAAAAGGCCTTGACTCCTTGTGAACGCCCATTATCAGTGGTGTTCTCAGCACAAATCTGAAACACAGCCTTGTGCAAGCTACTGTGAAGAAAACTCTATTCCATCCAAAACCAGCACATACAAAAATGGCTTTATATTTGCTATCAGGCATTGTAAATTGCAATTTAAATATTTAGAAATTTGTTCATGAGTGATACTTGTCATAATACTGGGAGAACCTAGAAGTCTTTCTTGTGGTGGCTGTAGTGTTCTTATGATAGTAGGCTGTTTCACGTATTTGCTTTTTGTATGTTTTACTCAAGTGACAGAAGTGGTATAGAAATGTATAATGCATTAACTAAGGGTTTTTTTTTCTAGAATGTGGCTGTAGTTGAACTGAGCGACTCTGATACGGATGAAGAGAAACTTAGTTCTGAAGATGACTCTGAATCTGAAGACGACTACAGAACTGATGAAGTGACAATAGACAACATCAAGTTTCCTAAACAAAAGGAAAAAAAGGGCAAAATAGAAATTTTGGACAGCAAAGTAAATGAGTAAATCCATTTTTATTTTACTTTAAAAAAACAAAAACTAAACCAAATCATGTTTTATTTCTTTGAAGACTTTGCCCTTAAAACTTCCTTGTTGCCTATTGTAGCATCCCTTCAGGATCATGTGAAATGCTATAGTTTACATGGTGGAGAATTCAGGATCCTCTCATGAGTGAGGCAAGCTGAATTTCTGAAGAATTCAGTGCGGTTTTATTCAACAAACAGTATGGAAATTGAATTCATCATAACTAAGAAAGTAATGCGCTAGAAGGTTTTGCTTCAAGGGCAGGAGAGAATTAACTAGGAAAAAAGCTGTTTTTTATATTTCCTGGCATGAAAGTGTTATGTATGTTTTTGATGTTAAACAATATCTGAAAGTACATTAAAGGTATGTCTACATCACATTCATGACTGTAACTGTGGAACACTAAAGCTTTGTCTGAGGTTGTATCAGGATAAGGAAAGGACATTGATAAAGGACAGTCATGACTCAAGAGCGTTCAACAAAGTATTATGTACCCTCTGTGCCTGCACTGAGATCTGTTATGGGTAGGTTATTAGCTCGCATCTGGAAAATTTTTGTCTGTAATGCAGATATTCCCCATACTTCAGCATTCAAGTGTCCCTCTCTGGAGATGCAATTGCTTTAAGCTAAGCTTTTCATCTGCTTTCCCTGACGCATTTCTGTCTTCTCCATTCTGTTAACAACTAACATTGCCAGAAGAATAAAAAGCTGGCATGCACTTTGTTTGAAGCTAACCTAAGTTGGTGAAAGTGTCTCATTCTTTCTTACCTCAGGTTGATCCAAATACAACCGCTCAAATAATTGTATTTAGTTCCTGCATCTGTTTGTATTTCAGAAATATTTTTCATGCTCCTGGATGTCATAGTTGGTTTATTAAAGGAACTTTTTATTTTCTACGCCAGTAAAATTTTCTATATTGTATTTGTGCAAATATTAATGTAATGACTTGAAATTGCAATTAATAGCAGAATATTTGAACCTCATACTTAAAGCAGTTTGTGTATATTTGGGATAAGAAATAACAAGGATTCTGGTCTGTTCACAATGTAGAGTCTTAAAAGAAGCATTGGCATATGTTACTGGAATTAACTGTTTGAACCACAAAATAATGTAGCAGAGGGGAAGGATGGGAGTCAAAGAATGTGATCTGGATAACTATAGATCAGTCAGCCTCACCTCCATCCCTGTAAAGTTGATGGAGCAAGCTGTAACACTGGAGGTTCTGCATAAATGCAAGAAAAGAATTTTCACGGTGAATGTGACAGAACACGAACAGGCTGCTCAGAGAGGTTGTGGGTTCTCCTCTGGAGACATTCAAAACCCACTTCAGTGTGTTCTTGTGCAACCTGATCTGGGTGTTCCTGCTCCAGTAGGAGGACTGGACTAGATGATCTCTTGATGTCCCTTCCAATCCCTGACATTCTGTGTTTCTATGACTAATACTTTTGATGGCAGCCCACAGATCAGCTTAAGATGTGGTTAGAGTTTTGTTCAAAGTGGTCATAGGAAGCTCACTTTGTTAGGCAAGGTCTGAATCCATGGAAAATGTTCTTCAAACTGGAGAAAGTTTGGAAGCCAACATCTTAACTTGGTCATTTACAAAAGATTTTCCCAAAGACTTTAAAAAATAAAGCGTGAAGTATAAAGTAAAATCATGCTGTATAAAACAATGATAAAAATTCATGTGCACAGACAACAAAAGTGGTTTTAAATCTGTTAATGTACTACCTTTCAAACTGCAGACAGATCACACATTCCTTATCAACATAAAAGGTAGAAAATATTTTCAGTAACTTTAGCTTGATATGCATAGTTTAACACTGCTGTTGAACTCTGTATGTACTATACAAAGATCATAGTAAGTGCACTTTCTTGCATTGATTTACTGCTTATGGCACAAAGGTTTTCTGTACTGCTGAAGAATCACCAGAGCAGAATGTTTAATTGCTACTGTAAAACTTCAACTGGGTTATAGCAAAAATGGCATAATTGGTATATTTTTGTTCAACTTTAAGAGAAGCCTAATGATTAAGGATTTAAAATAATGATGTCAGTATTGTGCTCACACAAACAAGTAAGCATGTGAGAGCTTCCATTGTATTTAAAAAAAAATCATGTTCTTTTTTTCAAGGTGACTTGAGCAAACAACTGCTCCTGCATAATTTAAATAATGTCAGGTTAGTTTCCAATTATTTTACCTGCCAGTGAGACTAAAATTTGAGCCTGAATCATAAAAACATATCCATGAGTGTTTTAGTTGATTTGTTTTTTAGTTGTAGCACTGCAGACAGCGTATCCTGGGCATGGTATTAGGTGCTTCATGGAGTCACTGAGATTCAAACTCTGTTGCAAGTTTACTTTCCAGGTGAAGCTGTTATGTTAATATTCCACAGTAATAGCCTTGGTTCTGAGATATTCATTAAGAGCTTCTTCTCCTGTACAAGCACAATATTCACCGGTTAGAACAGCAGCTAAATGAGAGAATGTTGTCAGAGACCGTAACTGTACTATTAAGAGAAAATTTAAAATGCTCTAGCTATTATTTTGGTTCTTATGGAACAATATGAAGTAATTAATTTACCCTTCCACTGAGATTTACCCTTCCACTGATAAGGAGAGGCCAAACTCAACAGAAAAGGAAAAAAAAAGGAGATGGAATTTAACAAGCAGTCACCCAGGTGGGTCCTCACCCACTGGGGGCTCATAGTTGAATTTATGAACTTGTTTTACCTATGTAAAAGCTTCCAGCTAAAGAAGCTGATGCTGTGTAACAATAGGTAATCTTTTTTTTTCCTTGTACTATTGCTCATTGTGATTTCAGGATACGGCCTGATATTTGCTAGGCATTCCAAAGGCAACAATCCAGTGCATCACTGAATATTTTCTTTTTTCCAATTTTTCTTTGCTGCAGGGCATGACCTGCCCAGACTTGGAAAGTCTCTTTGACAGACCAGACTTTGCTTTTGTAAAACTGGTTTTGAAAAGAAAGGGGGTTTTTTTACATTTTTTTTTCTCTCTGGCTGTCAGCAAGTTTTAATTCCCTTTAAGGCATAAAAGTTTCCTATGTTCTAACAGGTTTAGAGATGAAACTTAAGCATTCTTTGAGAGAAAAAGCAAACAAGATTTTGGCCAACCTTTATGTTGCCTGACAGCATTCTGTAGCTTGTACGTAGCTCTGGTCAAGGAGTAAGGAGATTAAGCTCCTGAGAGAGGAGTCTAGATGCACTGTACAAAGCTAAGGTTGTCTTTTCATTGATTTGGGCTGTCAGATGAGAAATACAAAAGGAAAAAAACAACTTACCTAAATCTTTCCCGAAGCCAGACTGTTTAAATCCACCAAATGGTGCTGCCACATCAGTTTTGTTATAAGTGTTAATAAAAACTGTCCCAGCTTCTAGCTTTTCACTGATGTAGAGAGCTTTGCTTATGTCTTTTGTGAAAACTCCTGAAGCTAAGCCGTACTCTGTGGTATTTGCCCGTCGCAGCACTCCATCCACATCCCTACAGTGGAAAGAAATGGTTTAATTGCAGCTAGGTAAAATAAACAAGCCTTACCAACCTTCCACCTTCAATGTTCATTAAAGCACTCTTTCCCATGCTCTTTCCTCTCCACTTCACTTTTTAAAAGCAATTTATTAAGGACTAATAAATTAATTAATAAACCCTTAGTAAGATCTGCACTAAGACATGTCAAAGGAAAAGTCACACTGCACACAATGACTGGGGACTGGAGCAATACAAAAACACTTGCAAAGCAGACCCTGGCAGCAGGTTATAGGATCATAATGTTGGAAGGGACCTTCAAAGGTCATCTAGTCCAATCCCTCTGCAGTGAGTAGGAACATCTTGCACTAGATCAGATTGCTCAGAGCCTCATGAAGCCTGGCCTTGAATGTTTTCTGTCCTTGAGGGTTATCTATGTGGCTGGTTCTTAACTGCATTGTCTGGCTGCAGAAAATGGCACCTGGTGGAAATAGTTATATGAAATTTCTACATAGGGTTTTAATCTCATCTTTGTGTAAAATAATTCCAATGGTTTGCAATAAAAGCTACTAAAACTGTCAGCCTGCAAAATATACATTTGCCACAGTAACATGCCAATATTACTCAATGCGTAACAACCNAACTGTCAGCCTGCAAAATATACAGAGAGATTTACATTTGCCACAGTAACTTGCCAATGTTACTCAGTGCATAACAACACTATTTTGTGACAAAAAGAAATTGAAGTGATTCAACTGAAAACAAGACATGTTTCGTAATTTGATCAAGCTGTTGTAATTAACACATCAACTTCAGTAAAAATGTTTCTCTGAACATTCAGTCTTATTTTAAAACTGGCACTTAAGGTTGCTTTCTATCCTGTCATGCAGTTAATAGCAGGATGCCCCTTACTAAAAAGGGTATTTTCTTGGAATTTAGCTGGAAGAGGATATAGGAATTCAAAATATCATTAAAAGATTTAACAAAATTGTCCTACTTACACTGTCATTTCTACACTTAGGAGTGAAAATGATTCAGTTTCTAAAAGTAACTGGAGGAGAACATACCCGTTTTTAAATTTAGAAATCACCATCACAGGACCAAAGGACTCTTCCTGGGCAATATACATATGGTCTTCAACATCTGTGAATACAGTAGGTTCCATGAAGAAACCTAAACAGAGGACAGAGCATCATTTAAGCATGGTGAAAAAGCTTCATGGTTTGCATTGTCCAGGTCCTCTCTCTCTCATACTCTGAGGTCATAGCTTTGTGACTTGAGACACAAAATACCAAGACAGATATGAATTAAGTATGAATAGAGATGCATGTAAGTACCAGTGAAACTGTAGAAAAAAGGTTAAAAGAATAGCCTGTATGGGTCAGAAGAACAATCTTTGCTATTTCCTGTCAGGCCAGAAGGTCTGGGTCTGCATGCCACAGACCAGGGAAACACCTGGGGGAAAACCCTGCACTCTGACAGAAGGGAGACAAGAAGACAAGGTTATATCATGTCGCAGAGGCCACAGTTTTTCCTGTTAGCCAACAATAAAATAGACTGTAGCCATGAAGATCTTTATCTTCCAAAAATGGAAAACCATGCAATAGGCAGCAACTTTGCCCATCATTAATGGATGCTAAAGTAAAGAAACAAAGGACCTCTACAAAACAACTGTTCATTTCTAAAAGGTGTAGAACCCCATCCAAATACTAGTTCACTACTGCATGTCAACAATTGCCTTCATGTTATACACAAGAAAACATGGTCACCAACATCTTGATGAGTGAGTGAGTGTATTTCAGTGTGATTGGGTAAAATCAGCTTCAGAGAATTTCTGCAATTACCTCCCCTTTCCATAAGATTTCCCATTTAGCTTTGTTACACCGATTTCGTATTGTTACAAATCTCCACTTTTAATGTATTTGGAGATGTGGTCATTATGCTTTCAAACTCTGATGCAAATGTTACCTTACTGATACTATTATTATTATTCTTACTGAAAAAGGACAGATCTCCAGGAGGAAATGTTGCCTTCATGCCTTCCTGTTAAACTTAACATATATATTCTTTATATGGTAAAAATGGCTTCTGATACTACTACCTCATGCAGACTCTACTAGCAGTTTCCTCATCTTTAATGTTTTGTTGATCTAAATGGATGTAAATGTACTTATGGCTCTTGACAGCTCTAGGATGTTGTACAGAAGGCTTCAATGCCTCACAAATAACAGTAATGAATAAGCAAAGTATTACCATATAGACGGATTCAATTTTGTATGTTACACTTCATTTGGGCAGTTTGTCTTAATACAAGACTTGAAAGCCCTGTCCTCAGGTGTTATCTTGGCCTTACCACGTTAGTGTTCCAATGATATTGCTACTTCATATAATGCAGCAGAGACAACCACAACAGCTTTTATTTAAAGGGTAAGAGTTCCAAACACCCTTGAACAGTATTTTACCTGGTCTATGTACTTGTCTTCCTCCATACACTAGAGTTGCTCCTTCTTTTACTCCAGTTTCACAGTAATGCAACAGCTTTTCCAAATGTGCCTTGTGATTTTGGGGACCATGGTCTGTAGATCTATCAAGTGGGTCACCAATTTTCATCTTTTTTATTTCTTCCACCTACAGGTTTCCCAATTAAAATGACATTATGTAAACATAGCAAGCAATGTTAAAGTGACCAGTGATTTGGGATACTTCATTGTTCGTATATTGAAGTCTGCCTCTAAGGAAAGTGGACTGCTCTTCCCTTTGTAAAATAAAGTTTTGTATGATGTCCTAATTTGATAATTTCTGCTTACATCTGAATGGTTTTCACGCTGCTTTCATGTATTCATTCTCTTCTGCATGCATTCTCTTCTGCAGGCATGTAAAATGTCAGCTTTTACAGCTGTAAATGAGTTATCACATTGAACTAGATAAATGAATTTTCTACTGGTGCCTACTGGATTTTTAATAATGCCCTTTGTAATATTCTAGATACACTTCCTGTATGCCTTTTATTTTGTTTTAAAAACTTCACTGCAGCCTTTAATCGCATTGACCTAAGTAAGTTCAGTAATTTTTTTAATCTTACTTTCATAGTCAAACATGTAACATTACTTAAGATACACTATCTACTTCAGTGTCACTTATCAGTGCCTTCCTTTTAACCCCATGAAGAGGTTCCTGAGAAACAGCATTGTTTAAATAATAATATTCACATAACTGAAAATTAGAAGAAATGCAAATGTCTTAAAACTGATGGCATTTTGTGCCACAGTTAAGCATCTACTTAAATCTTAATCTTTTAAATTCTTACCACTTTGCTAACAAATTCATCATGGATCGATTCTTCCACAAACAGTCTGCCAGCTGCAATGCAGTTTTCTCCTTTGTTGAAATACACTGCTCCCATACCCTGAACAGGGGAAAAAAAATCATTAACATTTATATGCATCCTTTTGTTTATTCTTCCTTTAATTCTGTTCCCTTGGGTTGCCAGGGGAATTTGTGACCCTCAACACATAATGCTTTATGTAAAGGCGCATGAGCAGCACAACAAGCAGACTAATCATAAAAGTGGTAAACACACTTCCATAAGACAAATGGCTCCGGATGAACTCTTTAGTGCTGCTCTTCTCACCAGTGTTTCACGGAAGCATCTGCTGCAGCATCAGAAAGAAAAGGGCTGGCAGCACAAGCAGGGAATATGAATGTGCTAATCCACTGAGCACCCTTGCTTGTGTCAAAAGTAACATGTAACTAGGTGAGAATCTGCAGAGAACCTCCCATTTGAAAAGCTTTTTGATTACCTGCCAATGTTTTTCCAGCAGGAGAGGTTGGTAGGGGATGGAAAAGCAGGGCAAATAGGCTAGAAAGTATTTTTCTGGCAGCTGCAAAGGGACCAAGTATTATTAAGTATGTCCAGGATCACGTGCTAGTGTCAAGTATGTAGCAAAAAATAATTCTTTCACAACAATTTATGCCATCAATGCCATGTACAGCCTCTGTGTCACCCTCTCCATTTCTTGTGTGAGAACAGTGGTGGGGCCAGAGAGTGTGTTGACTGCAAAGTTCCAACTTTAACAATTTTTCACTTACACCTCCCTGTGCAGTCACTCAGACTGTTGTCATACCAAAAGACACTCAAAAAATGGGGAAACTCTATTACAATTTCTTCCTGGTAGGAGCACCTGCTTATGGTGGTTTAGAGAATTCACAGAATTAGTGCTTTGTGTAAGTACAGTGTGGAAGACATTTATTTGCTTCTTAGTGAGCAAAATGCATCTGCAGTTTGGTGAATCAGGTTACCCGAGCAGGAAATAAGCTCTTGAAATCCTGAATTTCTCCATTTGCACTTCTTATTTATGAACTCTAAACATATTATGGCTGGTCAAGAAAGTGGATTATCATAATTGAAGATGGATGAAGAACAGTATGTCAGTATGGAGCTCAGTATACACTTTTACTTATTTTCAGGCTCCCATTTTTTAAGTACTTTTTTTTGATTATCAGATTTTGACAATTTTAATGTATTAACCTGGCTAGTGAAAATACTTCACAGTTTTTTTCTTTGTTTTGTTGTATTTTCTAATGTGTATTTCTTGTAGTACTGATCCCTGCATTTGTGGCACAGCATGATCATTTTAATTGTGCAGGCATAAAGAAATATCCTGCAGAAAAAGAGTCTGCTTTCTAACAGGTTGCATGATTTTTTGTTGAAGTGCTCCCTACTGCAGTTTTTGAAAAGTCAAGAAGAATACTGCAATACTGTGAGAATATGTAACAAAGGCTTTGAAAATATTTTACCATTTTTACAGCTCTGTCAAGTTCACAGTCACTGAATATGATCAATGGTGATTTGCCACCAAGCTCAAGGGACACTTTCTTCAGATTTTTGGCTGCACTGTAAAAAATATAAATAATCATACAAAACCCACTTTAAAAAAGTTTTACATTATTTCATTATAAAAATATCTAGTGAAAACACATAAACCTCTATTTTCCAGTAAGGACTTAGTAAATTTCTACATAAATGAAGACAGACAAATGCAGTTAATTCTTTTCTATTACTGCTACATGCATGGCATCATTAATAAGACACCTCAGAATTCGGTTAAGCAGTATTTATACATGAATCTTTTGCAGAGAGTACCTCTTCATGATCTCTTTACCAGTTGGTGTTGAACCAGTGAATCCAACTTTGCGAACATCTGGATGCTCAGACAGGTGCTGTCCTACTAAGCCACCTATCGGGGTGAGGAAAACAGTCAGTGCACAGGCAAGTTTTACTACCCCAGATGCTGCACTGTAACACAGAAAGAGCTAACACTATGTCAGTCAAGTACAGTGTAAAATCTCACATCTTTCTTTATATTTAGAGCTTTATTCATATGACTATAAAAAAATCACATATTATATAACTTGGAATCCATGAGTGTCTCCAAATTGCCCCATTTGCCTGAACAAAAGAACTTTCTTTCTAATATTCCAACATGGATGGAATAATCTGATTTGCCCTATACAGTTACCAGGTAACTTTTTTTCCTTATGAGAAACAGGAAAATTATAACATCAGATAACATAATGTGGGCTATGACTTATATATAGTGACTGATATGCATCTTCCCAGCTTGCTTTAGGTCTCTCAGTTCCATGTGATTATAAAAGTAAGAGAAATAGTGAAGTTTTACAAGAAAGTAAACCCTGTTTCTCTTTTTCACAGCATTCATCTTTTTTGTGTGAACTTATAAAGGGTATAGCTGACAGTTCTTACCACTAGCTACAGCCAGGTGACATACAGAATTTTTCCAATTCTGTTTTGGAAATATGTGAAATCACTGTATGGCAGAGATGCAAGCCTATGACCTATGGGTCCTCAAAAAGATAAAATGCTAGTTCACCAGGTTTAGCATGAGCTCTTCTTCCTAGAAAAAAGGTTAGTTGAAGTTTTACCTGAACCAGGGAGAATATTTATAACACCCCTGGGAAATCCAGCTTTAGCTGCAAGCTCTGCAAACTTCAAGGAAGTCAGAGGTGTGACCTAAATAGAAAAATTTAGATTAGGTCTCCCATTTTAATTGAGTGATGATATCTTTTACATTCAATTTATCTGAGTTTGGATACTATACTATATTGACCTTCTTGCTCAGAGTATTGACAAATTAAAAGTAATGGCTTCTTGCAGAAAAGATTCCTTTCTGTTTTTACCTGAGCTGGTTTGAGTACGAGTGTGTTCCCTGCAGCCAAGCATGCTGCGCTCTTCCATGCAAGCATCATCAGTGGATAATTCCAGGGGATAACAATTGCACAGACACTTAAAGTAGGAAAAATCAGGGAAAGATTATATTACTGATAGCAGCTTTTGAATGGCTTGTCCATTTGTTAGGAAGACAAAAAGGAATGCTTACCCTATTGGTTCTTTCTTGGTGAATGTTAGATTATGGTTTGGCCGGGCCTGGTTAATAGGAATTGTAGCACCCTAAAAGACAGTGGAGGCACATATCTTGATCCTACTTAATCATTTTTGTTACAAATATATTTGCCATATGTTTTGTAAAGTCACTTTCCAAAGATATTCTGCTTCAGAGAAAAGAGCAGGAATTCTACTATGTGATTTCCTGCTATGGGTTCTGTAGTCAACACCTGATGTTCACTTGGAGAAAATAAAAATACAGATAACTAAAATATTAAAGAACATAAAATGATGGTCTGATGGACCAAAAAAAAGATGCTAAATGGATCTTGATTATGGATCTTAAAGATACTTGAGGAAATGCTGCTGAACCTGTCCCGTGTTCTGTGCCATCAGGCAGAATCACCAGCCTGTCAGAATGTGAAGGCGCATGAGTCTTTGTACTTACTAATGTGATAATCACAATGACATTCTGCTCTCTGAATCATCAAAAGCTGTCCAGGTATGCATATTCACTACTATATCTCAATCAATTTCTTAGATATTTAGATATCTATGATAGATATTTATGTCATATTCTAAACTTCTCCAACTGAAAGCAGATGGCCTTTTTGTATTACCAGAGATCCATTACAGATAAAATTCTAATGTTGCTTTATTTTCTTATTCCTTAATTACTTTTCATAACACTGCTTTTTGGCACTGTGTCAGGAAAGTGTAGAGAAGCACTGCTTATTTTCTTCCTTATTTCAGAAGCACAGATTATTTCCTTTACATATTCACTTGCCTGGATTTTGTCACACCATCCAGCGAAGTATCTAAATGTTTGCACAGACATTCCAACATGGGTCTTCAAAGCTAAAGTGTACACAGCTCCTGAGTCAATAGACTCTATTGTTGCTAACTCTTCTTGATGTTCTTCCATCAGGTCTGCAAGTCTTTAAGAAAAACACCACAATGACAAGCAGCCTCTAACCACTGACAGCCTAAAATAATATTTAATATGGCAAAGAATATAAAATAGCATTCCCACTGAATTTTGAAGTGAAGGACTGGAGCCACTGCTCATTAGTGTCTGTAACAGCTTGAACAATTGCCTATTAAGGTCTGCAAATGACTTCTCATTGGATGAAGTAATGAACTGTGAAAACTTACCTGGTTGTTCAATTATAGGTTTGTAAATAACATAAAATTAAGAAAGCTGTGCTCTTTTTCTGTTGTACTACAATAACTTAGTTACAGAAAATCAGACCAAGAAGTCAGAAAGCCAGCAAGTTAAATACACAGTAACATAAGAAATGTCAAATAATGAAGTCACAAGAAGAAGTACTCAGGATCCTAGCTTAAAATATAATAAACCTAGCTTCATAATGCTCTTTTGTACTGTCTGAATTTGGACTAAAATACTTAAATGTTAGATGCTTCAAAGACACATAAGTGTCCAAAGACAGAGCTCCTGAGCTGTAATGAGAACTGAATTTTATATGCCTTGATACATTTGAAAATCTGGCCCACGGCCTCCCTGAATTCTCCTCAAGTTCTCCATCTATTTCTTGGGCCTCAATTTCTCCATCTGTTAGATTTATGTGACAACACAGTCAAGTGTAGGTAATACTGTGGTAGATATTGTTAATAATAGCTATCAGAGTGTCTCAAAAATGCATCTGCATTTCAGTGGTCCACTACTTGAGCAGAGAGGTCTGTTCACATGAATCGGTTTTTATATTCAGTATTAGACCTCTCATGTTTCAGTGAAACACATGGATTAATACTTTTCTTAAGCTTCTATCCATGTTTTGGTACTCAGGCATATAGCCAATACTCTCACGTGATTTTAAGAGTTCAACCAAATGCATTTTTGATCCCATGGAGAGTATTACTGGGCGTGATACACATTTTTTCCATTACTTAAATCCTGCCCATTTAAAGCATTTGAAGAGGTGAGGAAAAATGCTCTTTAATACCTGTATTAATCTTATCTGGGAGATCCAGCTACAGGTCAGGGCATCAGCAGTAGTGTGCAAAAGAATGGATATGGCATGTCATGGACAAAAAAGAAGGCTCTATTTAATGCAGTTTTAATATCTTGTATTAATAGTTCCTTAAGATAAAGAAGCAGAGCTAGAGACTTTAATAGTAAAAACCTTCTCTTTCAGCAATCAAAATCTCTAGTTTGAACAGAGACCAGTGAAAAAAGGGTCCTTGTTTGAATTAACATGCACAGAGAGAGCCTTCATTCATACTAGGAATGATTCACAACATAAACACTCTGGTATAACTACCCTAGACACTCAGTCACCTATACAGAGAAGAGATTAATCCAGGAATAATCTACGCAGAGTAGAAGAGCTGCATTTTCCACGTGCCTATCACAGTTAGCCTTGCCAGTCAGCCTTGCAAAGCAGTAGTTCCAAGACCTACATGAGTTTCTCTTTAGGGCAGAGTTAACTTGTTTTCTCAAGCACTCTATATTCATAGTACAAATCCAACCCAAGTTTGTACATGCCTTGGATCCGTGCACACTTGTGAAAAATTTAAGTGATCAAATGTTTTTAACTTGAATATGAGCTCTGACTTGCCTGTAGTGAAGACTACTCAATTTATTTTTTGAGCCCTGCAGGCCTTTGTCCAAGGTGTGGTCATACAATTTATGAACATGCAGATTTTCAAGTTTTCTTTCTTTCTTTTTTGACAAGATGCTTGCAATGTCCTGTAAAACGTGTGTCATTTTAAAATAAATCTTAATTTTTAATTACATCTTCTTGGTTCATAAAGATATGGTAAAAGAGGGGAGAGGAATTTATATCAAAAGCCCTTAATGAAGTAAAATCTCTTATATTAATTATTATTATCACATTTTCTTAATGTGATAACAAATGATCCGCTGCATATGCTATATGGACACAGCTCATGTATCAAAAGTGCAGCAACATAGTTTCTCCTGCTGCTTTCCATAGATTTCCCACTCTTTCCTCTTTTGCTAGACTAAATCCTTATGAGGACAGGGTTATCTTCTACTTGTATATTCCAGACCTCTACATCAGATGGATCTTCAGTTTCCAAGTCCTCACAGGTGTGCAGAGAGCAGTGATCCACCCAACCAAACCAGAAGACTGTTATTTTGCCTTGCCACACGAATACACAGCCTACTACCATCCTTGAGCTGCTCACTCTGTGACTGATTTCTCTTCTGCCATGTGTTATGATGCCCAGGACTAGCCCTCCTGGCACAGCACAATGATGGCTAACACAGCAGTGGGAACGGGCACACTACTGAAGACTGTATTTTCCAAAGATGAAAGAAATTCTCCTCAGCTCAACAGACTTGGCTAAGAAATCCAACAGTAATGTTGATGAGCTTGCAGAATACATCCTGCAGAAGAAAGGTGTTCAACACACAGGATCTATTAGTTCACGAGTTCCTTAGGAAATGAAGTTTCAGTTTTATTCAAGATTCTAACTTCCTTAAAACCATCTCTATGTCAAGCACAGTAGCTGGTAGCTTTTCATCTACTGAATAGGATCAGAGTTTGCCTAGTAGATGTTATTTGTGATAACTATTAATTTTCTACTGTCACATTAGCTAATTGAGAACCTGGAGCATGCAGGAGCAGCAGTCTGTTTCTTTGCACATCTCTACTCATTCATTTCCAAGTCCTAGAACTGAAAAAGTGAAAGCTCCTTATATAGCTTGACAAAGGAGGTTTTCTTTAAAGACAAGCTCTGGAGCTTTAAGTCATCCTGAGTTTGCAAGACTGTTCTCTCCATGCTTGCCATCAGGGACCAGAAGCATCATGCAGAATCCATAGTAATTGGGTTTTTATCAGCCATCTCCAATATCACTCAAGCAGCATCTAGCTCATGTGATCATCTTTACAAGACCACCTCTTGCTCTTCAAGGATCAAACCCCACCATGAAAATACCATTCATCCAGCAAAACCATTACTTTCTGGAACAATGGGAATACAAAAGGAGAATCAGACATTATTTAGGGTTCATACAGCGAAAGAGAAACAAAAGAGAGCTGGAAATGTCTCTCAAAAATGTATGATAAATTCTTCCACAATGAACCACAACACATCTCCCAGAGTGACTCTCTAGCCAGGTGAAATTATGATCACATAAGATCCTGGAAAATCTAGCATCAGTCACAGTCTATTTTAAAAATTAGTGGCAAAGCAGCTGTATTTTTACTGTATGGAGTGCAGATGCAGGCAAGCTTATCAAGTCTCCACCTACCTAACATAGGCAGACTCTGCTTTTAAAACATTTACAAAGAAGGATTTGGACTTTACAAGGGAAAGTTCAATCCTTGCAATGAAACCCATATAGATTAATTGAAGCCATTAAGTATTTAGGTGTTTTTCTCAAATGCTTTTTTTCCATTCATAATTAATATTTTTTTAAAATGATAGCTGTGAGAAATCATATGATTATTTTCTGTCACAAGAAGGGTTACCCAGCTAAGACCTGAGGCCAGTACGCTGAAATAAATTAGGGGATGGAAAGCTGACTAGTCTGATGACAGTGGGATTATGAATATAATATTCAGAAAACCATGCAACAATTGTTCAGAGGAAAAAATCATAAAGATTTAAGAAAATCAAACAAACACAAGCTGCCTTTCACATACCTGTACATGAGTCTTCCTCTTTCCCTTGCATTCATTTTTCCCCATTCACCATTTTCAAATGCCTCCTTTGCTGCTGCCACTGCTTTATCAACATCAGCCAACGAAGCAGAAGATACACTGGCTATTATCTGTTCAAAGGGATCAATGTGTTAGCTCTGCCTGAGAGATTGGGATGTGGGGTGTTGCTCCTTTTTCTGGAACTTCCTTACTGGGTAAAAGCAAATACTTAATATCCTAAACCCCAGCAACTGAGTCAGGCTGCAAAAAGTTCAAACACAAACAAAAAGTGCAGCAGTGGCTCTGCTGCAACTAAGATTTCTAGATTGTTTTCCTTCCTCATAGCAGGGTGCATTATCCCATGGAATTTGACCCTTTCTTTCCATTTGTAAAATCAATGTGATATTAGAAAAGTTGGAAGCTTTAATATGTGCTATTATGATCTAATACTTAAACATGATAAAATAACTCCTCTATGTTTAATTTCTCAGAAATGGAGCTTTTGTTATCTTAAACCACTATCTATACACAGTATTTTATGATGATTGTGTTCTAAAAATACATACATTGTAAATGCTAATACAGAATTATTATGACTTGAATTCCAGTCCATAAGGAGTTTCAGAAGAATACAGAATCTGACTTCCAATGATGGTGAAATTTGTGGCATTGATTTCAGTAGAATTAATTTACTTCACAATTAAACAGCAATTACATGGACATTAGAATCAATTATTTTATTTGTAATTGATAGTTACAGGTTGCCCAACCAAGATTCAGTAGTTCAGGACTGAAGTTCAACTGTATATATTTTCCTATAGAAAAGTCATTTTACCTACTGAGAAGTTAAAGGGATATTATAAAGCCATACATGCACTAAAACATCAAATTTATAAAAAACATAAACCAAAAATGAAGCTGATGACTGACAGGAAATAAATACAATATTTTAAAAGAAATATAGCAATTTTTGTTTGCAAAAGCTAAACAAAAACAAAATAAAGCACACAGACAGCTGGAAATTGAGATAACAGTTGAAACAGATGTAGTTTGTATTTGCTGTGCAGCTTGACTGAAATAGAAAGCTGCAAAATATACAAACCAAGAAGTAAACTGAAACTTCAGGTTGTTTCTGAGGGTTACTTAATGTGCACTATATGGTTTAGAAAAGTGGTTTATTTTTTTGAACAGCCAAAGAAATTGAAAAAAAACCTGATAAAGATCATATTTAGAAATCACTTACTGATCCATCTGCTGGATTTATAGTGTCAAATGTTTTTCCATCATCAGCATTTATAAATTGCCCATTTATGAAACATTGGTATGGCATATTCACAGTCATGTTGTTTACATTTTTTGAAACCTAAGAGTGAAATAAACAACAAATTAATCACAGTTTTTAATAACTAAATTTTTAATGTAACTTAACAAGCTTTGATATCTTAGCCAATATCCAAATGCATTTTGGGACTCATATATGGCTGTTATGAGTGGAAAAAAGAGAAAAATGAAATGGAAATCATATTCTCCCTGAACACCAATTAGGCAGATTTCTTTATCATTGGATCCTGATGCTCAAACAAATTCTAAGTCCTGGTTAAACCTGATCTTAATGAACTTTGATCTAATGCAAATTTCCCAAACTCAAGAAACCTTGACAAGCTAAATGACTTAAAAAAACCCACACAATCCTTTCACATAAGTTTTAAAATTAGATTGTCAGGAGAAAAATCTAGCACTGCTTGCCTCAGGAACTGAAGCCTACCACCAAGACAGTGCAGGGGAGATAGGAATATTTCCCCATGCGTGAGCTACTCTACTGCGTGTTCTTGATCTTGTTATTTCTGGAACATTGTAAGTGATGTTACATATATACTTTCACTACAAAATGTAAATATACAAAAGCTGCAAAAAAAAAAAAAGACACAAAAGAGTCTGTATGACCAAGTCTTTTTATGCTTTTCCTACAGCATCAGGATGTAGAAAAACTCAAGAAAGGCTAAGCAATGAAGGCAAAATGAAAGGTCTTACATAATCAACGACTAACTCCTCTTCTTTGTCTTCTCCTCTGAATTTCCTGACTGCCATTTGAATAAAGTCTGCAAACTTAGTTGCCATATACACATCTTCATTCTGTAGCTGAAGACCACTGTATTTCTGTTTGATCTCTTCTAGCATTCTAAAGATTTTGAAGAAAGAATAAGTTTAATTACAGATGAGACTTCATTAGATCATCGAATCATTAGAAGATTGAAAGGGATAAAAACTGGGGACCAGTAAGTATTCACGGGAACATGAGAGTGTTTCTCTGACAACCATAGCATAGAAGTAGCGCATTTTACTGAAGTTGTTGTTTAATTGAAGTTGTTATGAAAAGAAAATAACAGTTCTGGAATACCTTTAAGTAAACTTTTGGAAATAAATTACAAATAGCAAATAATGAAGGCAATAATCAATTCATTTAAAAAAAACAAAACAAAACAGAACCAAACAGCTGAAGTGTTGGTCATATGTTATGGCCAGTATGGCCAGGAACATTTCAGTTGCAAAAGGAAGGCAACTGAGGTGACCCAACACATCATGACAAAAGTTTACTTGTAAGCGATAATCTTTAAGGTCCCTTCCAACCAAAACTATTCTATGATTCTATGATTCTATAATTCTTTGTGTGAAAGGCTCCTCTCTCCCTTTGGGTAGTTCTTAGTTCTTTGCTCAGCTTCACAACCAGGCCCCTCATCTTGAAAATACATGTCATTGCATGCTGACAGGTTTGAGCACCACTAAGCTCACTCATATAGCTAATTTTCCTGAAGTGGAATTTTCCTTCAAGAGAATGAGAAGGATTATATCAATATTTCTGATTTCTATTTTCAGAGGTAGGAAAGAGAATAGTTAGACTATTGGAAAATACACAGGGATTATTCTTTTTAACACTGCTTAATCAAGTCTGATTTGAAAGCACCATGACAACTTTTTTTCCATTAACTTTGTCTTCAAAGTTTTGTTATTTTGAGTATTTTTTACCTGACAACATGCATAGAGGATGCTCCAGATTTGAAGAAGTCTGTGGAATCCTCAATTACAGCAACATTACTTAAAATTCCCTTCCAAATAGCCTAATAATACATAAAAATAACAATATTGAATAATATTCTAATGGCAAGAAATAGTTACTAAGCCATACCTTCTATGGTATCTGTGCATGCAACATAGATTATTTCAAAGGATTGCAAAACAAAAGATTACATCCATTAAACAATGGATGTAAATTGGAGGGGGGTAGATTTAGACTTGATATAAGAAAGAAATTCTTTACAGTGAGGGTGGTGAAGCACTGGAACAGGTTGCCCAGAGAGGTTGTGGATGCCCCCTCTCTGGAGGTGTTCAAGACCAGGCTGGACAAGGCACTGAGCAGCCTGATCTAGTGGGAGGGGTCCCTGCCTATGGCAGAGGGGGTGGGACTCGATCATCTTTGATTCTATGATTATTTTAAGAGGGTCTTGAGCAGTCCAGAGACCTGATGTTAGCCAATAAATTCTTCAGCATAATTAGCCTATTAAAAGTATTTGTTTTGTTGACTATAATTTCATCTAATCAGGCAAGAAACCAGCATGGTACAATGCTAATAATTTTTAGGCAAATATTTTTAAGATCATTATCCTCTAAACAATTTCCCATTGCATAACGAAATATGTCAAGTACAAGTGTGGAGCACTTTGTGACTGGATTGATGGCACTTCTGGCACCTGGGCAGAGTAATTTTAGTTGCATACCTGAGATGGAGATTTCCACCCACATGAACAGTGAAATAACTGGTAACATAACATTTCAATTCATTATATTTCAGAGTTAGCAGGTAGCATTGTGGACTGCAAAATTTATATTTCTTTCTTCTATTGTCTCAGTCAGTCAACAGCTCCGGGTGGCATTTAGGTTGCTGGGAAGAAGGTTCCAAGTAATCGTGAAGCAGCAGTTTAAAATATTAGTGCATCAAGCTGCCTGACTTGTCCCAAAAGTTACTGACTGAAGGAGAGATAGCAGGAGGGAAGACATCTCTTACTCACTTGAGTTGGCAGAAAACTTCAGCGACAAATGAGGCAGGAGAGGGCAGCAAAGTGCCTCTCTGGCTATGAGAGCTTTCTGCCCTTGCTGCCCTATCGCTGCAGCCCTCTGCCAGCCCTTTGTGTGTGTGGTTGTGGCAGAAGAAAAACAGCACACACAGATACAGGGAGAAAACTGCCATTTTCTCAGACTGATGTTTTAAGACTTCCAACAACCCAGTGAGTAACACCACAGTGAAGAAAGGATTTCAGAACTGTCCATGTCTGTCTGTGTTGAAAACCTCATGAGGCAAAGATCTATTTGTTTTTTCTTCCATCCACTTTCATCATTCATAGATACTTATCCTAACTGACCCTGCAATCTTAGAAAACTTAGAAAAGTCTTAGAAAACTTTCCAAAGTGACAAGTAAATACTATAGTGAACTCCCAATTCTACTTGAATTAATGTCAAGCATTAAAGACAGAACCCCTCATTGAGAACATTTTATCAAAAAACAACTCGCATGGTATATAAAAGGTATACCTTGCCTACAATGAGAAATATGTAATGCTTTTGTCTAAAGTTATGGTCTACTAAAGCAGTTTCTTGAATTACCCTAATATCCTCTGCCATCTTTTTCTCCTCTTCTGTAAGTTCCAAGGCAGTTGATTCATCAGCAGAGAAGTATTTTGAAGCAGGAATCATTTTTCCATCTTCAAACTGCAGATTTCTGACTAGTACCTGAAAAATTATTTGTGAGGCAAAATATCCTTACATAAAGAGTTTTAAGGTGTTTATATGGTCACTGAAATAGTAAAAAATGGCCTGCAGAAAAGGTGCTACAATGTATGTAATTTAACACAGGCCACTCTTGCACTTCTGGCTGTAGTTATTCCATCTATGCTCATGTCTGCCAGGGTGAGCACTTACCATCTTTCCATCATTGCCAAAAACAACTAGACCACTCTTGGTTACAAGCCCAGGTCTCAAAGCACCTTTTATCACCAGTTCTTGTCCAGGAGGCACCGAAGCATCAAGCAATGCTGAACCATAAAAAGTAACCACCTAGAAAGAAATAGTAGTAAAACTCCATAGATTCCAAACATAGTCTAATAATGAAAATATACTATTTTTAAGCTTTAATATAAAGAAAATGTAAGTACCAACATATGTAAAAAATGTTACAACATTTTTTCTGTATCTTTACAACGCAGGACATGTAAAACTTTATAATCTGCCTAAACCTGAAAAGTTGCCTAGCTCTAACAATGTGCATGCTGGAACGAGTGCAGAAAGGGAAGCAGGTTTTGTCACTGCATGCCCAAAGTGAGAGGCCAGAAGAAGCCTGACTGCTCCCAAGCTGGCAATGCTGTCTCTCTTTTGGACTTTTTGGTTCAGCAATAGTTCCTGGACACTGGGTGAGAACCAGTCTTTCGGAGCAGCCTACCAGCAGATGGCTAATTGGGAAGTAACAAAATCCACACGCTGTCCAATAAAGATTATATGATTTAAAAGATATTTTATATAAGTGCCATGTTAATTAATGCTTAATACATTGAAAGGAAGAGTTGTCTTTGGGTAAAATGAAATGTGCTTATTTCAGCAAATGATCTAGGCCAAATCTCTTTAAAATGAAACCTGTGTTATTTTAGTAGCTCACTGTGTTTCATTTTGCCATTAATACTGTGATGTTGCCCACTGCGCTGCATGAGTTTCACTACACTGTAATGCATGCCTACTTCCAAAAATGAGGGGCACAGTTTGGTTTTACCCCTTTCACTTATTGTTTTGTAGTATGCTCAATATTTTTTTCAGATATTGTATTTACCTTTCTTTGAACTTAATGCATCTATCATTAGAAATCCATATATCTTAACTGCTGTGTTTTGTACATTTGTTTCAGTGTGTGTTCCAGATACATAAAAAATATACAGTTATCAAATGAGAGCTACTTCAAAGTAACTCCATTTGTATTCATTTCTATTCAGACACCTTTATTTTTATTTAAGAAAGGCTCAAAAAGAGAGAATAAGACTATTATCCTGGTTTTCAGAGCATACCTGACCATCTATTGTTGTCCATGCTCCAGGCACTTTATCATGCCCTCGGATCCAATTGTGCAGAGCTGCTGCAGGTTGGTTCCAGGAGATCTAGGAAATCAAGATAAAAGAGCCAATTCATTAATGTTTTCCTATACAAGATTTAGTTGACTATCTGGAAGAAATTTTACACTCTAAGAGTGGTAAGCTACAGGAACAGGTTGCCCAAGGAAGTTACAAATGTCCCATCGCTGGAAGTGTTCCAAGGTGAGGCTGGATGGGACTCAAAAGCAATCTGATCTAGTGGGAGGTGTCCCTGACTACAGCAGGGGATTGGAACAGCATGATCTTTAAGGTCCCATCCAATCTAAATCATTCTATGATTCCAATTTAACATTCTTCCTCCTTCTTTTTTAACCATCCATTTATTTAAGAACATAGAAAGGGTCTGGTGTAATAAAGGAAGTTTGAGTACAAAGAATATTTAGAAGCTAGTTATAAGCCAATGAGAATAATTTTACATTAGAGAGATTAAGTTAGTTCACTCCAAGGAAACTTATCATGTATTATATCAAGGGATAAATAAAAATATCCTTATGCAAAGCTATTTGTTTCTACAGAAATTCAGGAATTTAAATATGATAAAAAGCATTATCTACAGTACCTCAGGCGGAAAAGACTACATTCACCATGGACAAGAGATTGAAATAGCTAGAATAATTTTTAGAAGAACCTTTTACATCATAATATTGAAAATACTACAGGAATCTTTCACTGTCATTTTATGGTGACTTTCCCAAATACTAAGAAGATCCAACTAACGCAGTGAGGGTGCTTATACAGTTATTATATGAGTGTTTCAGGGGTTTTTTTTTATCTCTTGCTTGTTTACATGACCTGTGTTTTCTTTTCCTGGTACTCGTAGGAAAGGTGCCAACACTTGCTTTTTTTGACTTCAAATCTATTTCTAGTAGAGAATTTAATATGCGCTGTTAGTAAACGGAGAAAGCTATCTCCATGAGGCAGTCCTTAAAAGTATGGTAACACATTAAGAATCTACTGAACGTGCAGCTGTGGACGATCCCAAGTAAGACACCAAGTTTCTAAATATATGTAACTGTTGAAAGGGAATACAAACTTAACCTGGGACTCCATTACATGCATTCTTGGAGTAACCCCAGGAATAAGAGATGAGGAAACAGCTGATAACTATCACTGCTCTTGTGATCTGAGTTAGTAGCAACTTTTCTATACAAACTAGTGGTACTTAATACTACCTCTGCATTTTCCTTTTTCTGGATCCCTTCATATGTTGCCCCTTCTTTAGGCTGAGGTATACGAGGGGCCTTACCATCAGCAATTAGATGTACAGCTTCCACCTAAGTGAAAAAATAACAAATTAATATTAGCTTCGCTCCCCTTTTTTCCTTAATCGTGAATGACAGAATAAGACTTGTTGCCACAAGGGGAACTGTTTTTTTTTAAAACCTAGGATTTCCAAGGTCTAGAGGATTAATGCTGCACCAATTAATGAGCATATATGCTTAATCTTCTTCAACAAAAGAAATAGCCTCAGCAATTCGGTGGCAGTACACCTAATATACAGCAGCTGCCTAAATTCTGCAGGACAAGAATGTGGTTCTGCATGTTTGTCTTGTTTTCTTTCTGCAAAGTTATTTCTCTGCATTTAAACAGAGAGAAAAAAATTCTCTAATGTGTCATGATGAGTATTTTAATATAGATTTTATTTTCTTCATTTGAAAACAAACCCAAAAAGGAGAAAAAAGCAAATCTGCCAGGGCTCTGAATTTAAAATACCAGACCCTCATGTTTACAGCCTTACTCCAAACTTTCTGCTTCCTCTGAGCTTGTAAAAAATTTCACCTTCAAGAAATCTATGAAAAGAGCCACAGTCCAGACAAATCTGGCTTCTTGACTTCTGTTGAAACGGGATATGCTCTGCCCACTTCCAGCAACAAATTCTCTGAGGCCAGCCCCACAGCTGTCATGTGGCAGCACAGCTCCACTGAAGTCCATGACTCAGTTGAGCACCACAACCTCTGTCTTTCCAAAAACATCCATCTTTTCTGTATCTCCTTTGCTTTCAAGCTTTTATTTTCCTTTTTAAATTTAGCAAAGCTAAACCTACCATAGCCTTTACTCCTTCTGGGAAGAGAAACCGGTTATACAGGTCATCCACAGTATCGTTTTGGCCAACATCACATTCACGCTGAAGAAGTATTGGTCCAGTGTCCAAACCATCATCAGCCCAAAATATAGTAAATCCTGCTTTCTTATCTCCTTGAATTAAAGTCCTGGTCATAAATAAAACCTTACAGTAAATAAAGACAGCATGAAAGGAGTCAGGGAAATAAATCAACCTGTTACACATTCGTGTTAGATAAATACATAAAAAAGAATCTTAACTATATTTAATACTAGGTTCATTGCTCATTTAATAGTCAGAAATCCAGTTCTGAAGTGTTGATGTGTGGTTTCCACAAAGTGACATAAGAAATGCTGTAACTGAACACACCGTGTCAAAGTTCATTGTGATAATTATTTTCTAAGTATTATTAGTGGTAGAACACATAGAGCCAAAGGTGTGCAAAAGTTCAGACATAATTTGAAAGACAGAAGCATCTAGACAGCACATCATCTGAGTAATTCATAGTTATTCATACTTCACTGTAATTAGCTCAGCCTCATAACTTCTTTGTCAGTTAGCAAGGGAAATACAGATGTCCCACACTTAAAAAGAGCTAAACTCGGAGTAGAAAGTGATGGATATGCTGAGGGGAAACATGTTCAGGGAATTGACATGTAGCCAGATTCTCAGCTGCTGTGAATGAATCTAGTACTGCTTACAACAAACCTATGCCAATTTATATCAGCTCACAATCTGCCTTTGAATCTGAAGGGAACTTCAGTGAATTAGATTTCCCATTCTCCTTTAGTACAGCATGTGGCACAGAAAGATGTATAACCAAACAGAAGTGTGTTTAAGAGAGCAGCCAGAAACGGATAAATAAGTGTCTTTCCTACATGCTTTTAACTATTTGTCTGCATGCAAACAGCAGTGCTGTTCTCTGTAAGATACATCTGATGTAAGTATTGCCTTGGCATTCCATGTCACAGTGTCACGTGAGATCTAGTATACACATACGAAACATCACTATAACAAGGACTGTGTTATTAAAAGGAGTAAAGCACACATTTGTGCAGAATGAGGGACAAACTCTAAAGACAACTGGGAAAGATGGCAGGTTCACAAAAGTGTAGAAACTTGGCTAGCCCACGCCAGATCTTTCACACCTTTAAGCAGCATCTCTTTCATTTTATATGATGTTCAAATGCCAAAATAGCATCCTGGTGAGAAGAGGATGTTCTCTACATGGCTGGAGGAGAAGGTAATATGGATAAATGCCCCTGATGCTGAATAGGTAACTGTATGAGAACTACCATGGGCTCCCTCCTCTGCTCACCAGCTCTCTCTGAAGATGCCTGCTTAAAACAAACCGGCAGCAGCTGGAAGAGGCTGTAAAGGATGGAGTGGAGAACTCTTAGGGGGCAAGGACCTTTGTGCCTAGTGCCACTTTAGCCATCCTTAATTTCCACAAGTTTTCTCAGGTTCTACTATGGGGGAAAGGTCCTGATCAGCTCCAGGGATGTAGCTGCAACAGATGAAAGAAGTTATGATGAGAGCAAGGGTTGCATTTTCTTTTTATGTCTTATTTGCCAGAGTTTATGCTCTTTTTTATTTTACTCACTTGGACTCAACTACCACTTTTTGAAGTATTTCTTCATGTCTCAAATAGCCTCTGTGATCCTTAATGCAGTGTAATTCTTCCACAGTAACATTCTGAATCTAGCTATTCATTGCTTAGAAAGATAGTAGGACACAGCTTGATTATTGTGGATTCTTTTCTTCCTTCCCTTATCTGAAATTTTAGGCTCTACATCAAGCCCAGTTGTGACAGTAATCTAATATTTGTGGGGCGTGAACTAGGAGTGTAGTGTCCTGCCTATGGAAACTACAGATCAACAATTTGCCTGTTTAAGTAGATCATATGAATGTCACAACACTGATCTTCCCAGAAGAACAGCTGCACTTGCATTAGAAGTCATGATGAATCTTAGGAATGAAGTGTTGTTGATGAACCAAATACTCAGCTGCTTCAGAGAAGCTGCAAGTCAACAAAACTGTGTCAGTATTTACATCAGTAATGGGAAAGGATGAACATCCCAGTCTGATCTACATGTAGTTTTGATGCACAAAACTCACCAGTTGATTGCTGAAGCTCCTCGGTGGCGTGGTAGGATAGAAGGATGGTAAATAATTGAGCCGTGTTTAGGGCAGTCAATAACATCCATTGGGATGAACTGCGTACAGAATGGGAGGACATTTAGCTCTGCTCCAACTGATTTGTAGGCTGCAACTACTTCCTCAATAGGCTTGCCTTTAGCTCTCCATCTGGGGAACTTAAAAACAGGAGTGCCGTCCTTCTCCGCTGCCAGTGCTGAGGGGCAAGAAGAATTTCCTTTTTGTAATTCACTGTTTGTGTTAAAAATTCAAAGTTGAAATCAGAGAGATGTTGCTTGACAACTCAAGCAGATCATCAAATGTGTCATTACACAGTCCCTTGTACTGTTCTTTACGTGCCTGGATATGTTTAATTAATTATACCTTTGATTTTCATTCCTCAGCTTAAGTAATTTTTAGCTGTTAAGACTTGGTTAATAAGTACCACTGAAAGCAGAAAAGTATGATGAATGCTACTTACTACTAAACAGTAGAATTTAATTTCCTGTCCAGTCACTGCCTTTGTCTGCAGTAGGTTTTCTTTTAGCAGAACTTCCACATTAGCAATTTGAATGAGACTATGCACAACTAATATTCACACAAGTCAGCAGCATTTTGCCGTGTGATGAAAATAATTACAGATGCTACAGGTCTTCAGTATTATCTTCAAAATTGTATTAACTGATGCCTTCTGTATATGCTTCCTCTCATCTGTGAGACATGCAGCTACACCCAAAATTAGGCTCAAAGCTGAGAGGAAATAACCTGCAGTAATTGCACAGAAAAATTTTACAGGTTTAACAAATTCCTCTGTGTAAGTGCTTAATAACTCATCACAAAGAGTGGGATAGTCGACTCAATATCTACATCTGTTGATGTATGTGTAAAAGGAAAAAAAGGTAATGTAAGAAGAGGAATGGGACCCCCCAGGTCCCTTTCCCCTGCACTACTATCTCAGCCCCCAGCTTATACTGATACTGGTTGTTCATCCCCATATGTAAGAAGACTCTATGCTTGCACTTGTTATATTTCACTGAATTTCTCCATGGCCAACTCTCCAGCCTGTCCAGGTCTGGCTGGATGGCACCACAGCCTTCTGGCCTGTTGGCCACTCCTCACAGTTTTGTGTCATCAACAAACCTGTTCTGGGACTTGTGTTTGTTCAACCATCATTCTTGTGCTGATTACACTACAATAAAGGCAATACAAGCAAATTGTTCCCATAGAATCATAGAATAGTTTGGGTTGCAAGGGCCCCCACGGATCATCTAGTTCCAACCCCCCTGCCATAGGCAGGGACACCTCCCATTAGATCAGATTGCTCAGTGCCTTAAACACCTCCAGAGAGGGGGCATCCATAACCTCCCTGGTCAACCTATTCCAGTGTTTCACCACTCTCACTGTAAAGAATTTCTTCCTTATATCTACCCTGAGTCTCCCCTCTTTCTCTCATCCATATATATATAATCTTAGTAAAGGGAGGTTTGTTATGTATGCCTGTAATTTTAACATTAAGATGAAGGATACACTTACCCAAAGGATCAGCCTGTCCATTCTTGTCAGGCACAGTGAATACTCCCACGACTTTATGGCCTTCTTTTCTCAGCTTGCTATAAACTTCTTGTCCGAAAATACTTTGACCTATAAGGGCTAGCTTTAGCTTATTTTGATAAACCTGGTAAAAAAAAATGAAAGAAGCCATGTTCCAAAGAAAATACACTTTTGCTTACATTTCTGTCTTCTTAATCAATGTTCATTTCTATTTAAAATGGAATAGTTTTTTCACCCCAATCACTTTTGAAGGAGTATTTTATGTTTTTGAGATTACTGACAGGTGATGTACAATTCAGAGAGAATACACTTAACATAAAAGTATCATCTGACACTATTACTGATGTTGACATTGCTTACCCACTATTTTCATTAGACAGATCCACCACTTGTGTTACAAGAGGCATAACAGGCACTCAGACCTTTTCATAATCAGAGCCAATATAAGAAATGAAAATACATTTTTTGAAACAGTTACATAAAACACTTTTACTAGACATAACTTAAGTGACTGGAACTTGCTCCCTAAACAGTGGCAGATTATTTCTTGTTAATATGTATAGGCTAAAGAAGACAAGACATTGTTTCTGCCAAGTTAAAGGTAATGATCAACCATTTGATCCTTCTACAAGGAAATACTGCTGGGTTCCTTAGTTTGACTTCCACTGACTTCTGCCTTCATATCCCAGTACACGGGACATTTTAAGGTTCTTCAGACTGCATAGGTGCCAAAAACTGTGCCAACTTTTTATTTTTAGGATAGTTAGAATCACAAGACTACTATGATATCAGAATATCACATATGTATCACCTGCTATTGTTCAAGTGCTTCTACCTTGGGAAAATTAATTCCTTCAAAGTCCCTTTAGAATTAGGACAGCTGCGCTCCATTCCCACCCTACCTCCAGTCCCTCACCTCTTACTCTTCCTTTATCCCAGAACTGGTACTTCTGTAGCTGCATGAACTGGGGTAGGGAAGCATTAGCGTGATAAAATTCTCAACTGAATCCATTCACCAATCCACTTCACTGCACTGCCACAAGTCCTAACTCATGTCTGGGGGGAGCAGGAATGAGCAGGCAGCTACTAGCACAAGATGAAACTGTGGCTATAAGCTCTGCCTTTGCTTTGGTTATCAGCATTGGGAAACTGTAAATGGGAAACCTTAGAAAAACAAACACTCTGTTATAAAAAGTAATGATCAGATTTTCCTAGTCACAGTAATTTTAGCTATAGCAGGCAAGTTGGAGAAAGGTTAGTCTGTTGGATCAGGCTTACTTTTCTTTCATCCTTTTGTTAACATCTGACAGTAAGAACACAAGATTGGAAGGGATCTCCTTAGCTAACAAATCTAGACCTCTGCCACCACAAGCAACCATCTCATATGATTTGTTTTGAAAATGTATCCAACCTCCATTAAAAATATTTTCACTCTCTGCTTTACTCTATTGCTTTCCTAATAGTTGGTCAATCTTCCTTTATTTTCAGTCTGGAGCTACCACTACTTCGAAAGCAACTTTTTTCATAAAGTGTTAATAAAATACATGTACTCTATTTCTAGACCTAACCATCAGTTCATGCTTCCCCATCAATAAATCTGATGCTCATATTACATGGAACTGCATTTCATACGAGTTTCAGTTACAAATCACAAGCTGCTCCACACCAACACAGTTTAGGTAAAGCTGCACATGCTTCATTTGTGCTAGTTGTGGAAATGAGTCAAAAAATGGTGAGGACTGAACAAAAAACATGGATTCCAAAGGAACAACAACAATAAAAAAACCAACTGGCAAAGCTTAGAAGATTGCTGACTAGCTAAGTCCCATTTCTTCATTGTAGTACACAAAAAGACTAATCTGGCAGTAAATAAAGATCTGCTGTCTTACACGTATAGAAAGTTACTCAAAGGAGGACTGATTTCAATTGCGAGGCCAATTAGGTAATTGTGCTATGACCAGTGACCCTGGAGTTATTTCTTCAGTATATGGTATATGAGTATAGACTTCCACTGCCTCGCAGAATCACAGACTGGAACCAGAAGCAACCTCTGGAGTCCAATCTAGACTAGTTTTGCATGATTTATATTAACATCTGGCTAACACATACATTGCCATCAGTAGAAAGGAGAAGCCAAACTGAGTGAAAAAAAGAAAAGAAACAAAATATGTGGAATACGTGGAGGGGCTTGCATGATCAGTTCACAGTGAATCCTTCACGTGAAAAATGACAGTTGAGCAACTGTGTGAGATCTTGTATCCACTCTGGATCTTATTTTGGAAATACTCCTCCAGCATTTTTATGTAAGATAAGTTAGACTGGTGTAAGAGAGAAACCATTTCAGAAGAATTTAATGTGGACATAGCACCTCTTTAACATGGAATATTCTACAAGATTCTACAGAAATGAAAAAGTTTTAAAATTTCCTATAGAAATAGCACTTTTTGGCCACCATACCATCACTACTGTTCATGAATAAGCTATGGGAAAGCCCATTTAAGAGCAGTAAAGCAACCTTATTGTTACATGATGCGCTACACGTATACAACATCATTATCACTAGCACATGCAATGATTACACTTATTGTTTTGTTAGTGATGCTTCTCTTTTAGAATGAAGACAGAATCACACCTCCCCTGAAAACCAACTTTATTTCTATTGATTATTTCCCTCCACGTGCTAATTTCCAGTCCCTCCAAACAGAACCGCCTATTACAGAACCTCCCCTCCCATCTACGGTCAGCACATTCTTACCAGTTGGTCTTTCTCCAAAAAGCTAGTGCTAAACCATTTCTAACACCTTCCACGTAGATACCTTTGGAGGATTGCTGTCCTCACACTAAACTGAGTAGTAAAAGATGAAACAACTGTCTTTTAGAAAAAAAACAATCTTCTCCCAGCCTCATTCAGCTTGCCAGACCTACACATCTGGACAATTTGGATCAGACAAAGCTTCAAGGGAACGGTTAGTTCCAGGGAACGGAGTTCTGCAGTCTG
Source organism: Turnix velox (assembly GCA_013400935.1). Lineage (NCBI taxonomy): Eukaryota > Metazoa > Chordata > Aves > Charadriiformes > Turnicidae > Turnix > Turnix velox. The sequence continues at coordinate 64,247 of VZTY01006833.1, read as the reverse complement.
AGCATTTTACAGGACAAAAAAGTGTGGGCTGGAACAAATACGCGGAGCTGTAACAAACTAAACCACAGGGTGCAGAGGAATTTAGACCATCAACTTCAACGCCCCAGTGCCCCACCAGCCTGGAGCTAGAAACTGGTGATGAGAAGGTCACAATCTAGACACTCTTCCTTAGGCCAAAGCATAGGGGCTTGTCTCCAGTGCCGAGAATGGGCATGGTCTTCCCTAAAACCTTCAGCTTCTGGCAGGGGTAATCAAGCGTGAGGGACACGAAGAACAGCCACGCTGACATTGTTCTCCACACACGATTACTGGGGAAATGCCACAGCACCGCCGGTGCCCGCTCCCTGCGGCTTGCAAGCACATCCCTGCAGGATGCAGCGCCCAGATGATGGCTGCGATGCTGCCCGCAGACCAACCAGAGAGATGCTGCTTCTGCAGTCGAACCGAGTCCTCTCCCGAGCCCTCCGCACCTTCCCGCGCCCTTCCGCGTTTTCCCAAAACCTCGGCGGAGAAAACACGAAGTCGCAGCCCGGTGGTCGGCCCCTGCTTGCCCTCCGACCAGGGAGGAGCGGCCCCTCGTTCGTTCCCGGGGCACGGCGCGGAACAGGGTGGGGGAGGAAAAGAGGGAGTCTACCGCAAGCTGTCACAGGCCACTCACCGCGGCTGTCGTGCAGATCGTGCGCAGCAGCCGAGGGCCTGTCCGCAGCATCTTGCCGCGGCGGGATGGCTCACTCGGCTGCCTGGCGAAGACCGAGCGGCTACTGCCTCGTCTGATGCAACCGCGCCGCCGATGCCGCTTTGCTCTCCGTGCAGTGCATCCGCGGCCACAGCGCGCCCCCGCCCGGGCCCGCGGGGACCGGCGTGACAGGCGGAGAGTGGAGGAGAAAGCCCCGCACCTGCCGCTCTCTCACCCCCTTCTCCTTCTCTGGGGCGGCGAGACCGAGCGCAGAGCCAAGCAGGAGCCTCACTCCCTCCCGCTGCCGCTCACGGAGACGAGGGCAAGGACTATTGAGAGGCTCCCAGCCGGTGGGGACACGAGTCACGGGCGCCTTGGAGGTATTTTGTGCTCCGGGGAGCCTCTTATGCCCCCAGCAGCCGAGAGCCCCTACCTATGGAGAGCCCCAGAGCAGAGAAAGCAGGAGATTACAGGTCCCTCCCCTCCACCTGGCCTCACAGCAGCCTACCAGTACCTGAAGGGGCTACAGGAAAGCTGGAGAAGGGCTGCTTGCCGGAGCATGTAGCGATAAGACGAGGGGCAATGTTTTAAAACTAGAGCCTGAAGGTAAGACTAAATGTGAATCTGCTGGGACACTCCAAAGACGATGTATCAATATTAACTTTTGGTTTATTGTATGCCCAAAATAGCCACTGATGAGTTTATAAACCATGAATGACTTGCAGTAAAGCTATATTGCCAACACAGCCATATTTTTAAAGTATTTTTAAAGCTGTTCATCCTACTTCATAATTAAAAAAAAAATCTAGCATTTGAGGCTGTCTATTAGGACAAGCTGAAAGACTTGGGACTGTTCAGCCTGGAGAAGGCTGCAGGTAGTGCCCATCATCAGTGCCCATAGTGGCCCATCAGCACCTGACGGGGACCTACAGGAAAGCTGGGGAGGGACTGTTTGTCAGGTCATGGAGCGATAGGATGAGGGACAATGGTTTAAACTAGAGCAGGTTTTGATTAGACATTAGGAAGAAATTCTTCACCACAAGAGTGGTGAGGCACTGGCAAAGGATGCCCAGAGAGGTGGTGGAGGGCCCATCCCTGAAGATATTGAAGGCCAGGCTTGATGAGGCTCTGAGCAGCCTGACCTAGCACAAGATGTACCCACTCACTGGTAGAGGGTTTGGGCTAGATGACTTTCAAAAGTCCCATTAACAAGGGGAGGCAACATGTTTATAAACACAGTTCTTCCTCTAGTATCTGTGGCACTATGGGACAAAAAAGCCTGCTGTACAGTAATACCAGGTTTTCATTAAGAAAGTGAAAAGATTTTGCTTTGTAGTTTGTTCTTGAAATAGTATATATTCTGTTGTTACTAGTTACTCTATGGGTATATGGATTCATATATTCTCATAATCTCACATAAACCCTACTGAATTCCATTATTAAAAGTGTTTCTTGAAAACACACACCCTTTAAATTGTACAATAAAAACATTAATGGTTTTGTTGGATTAAAATGGATCATTTAACTACTATAGGCACTGTTGGGCTGAAATGCCAGTTAATTTTCCTTTTGAATTAGCTATTTCTTCAGGAAAGACTAATAATTGAACAGGTCATGTTGTAGCAATATAGGGACCAGACACAAACGTGCTCAAGACAGTCATGCAACTGATCAGAACCTCTATGTGCACAAATAAAAGCTATGGATATTTTGTCCTTACTTCAGGAATTGTTAAATGATTACAGACAATAGGATGAATTGGTGTGTGTGGAGTCCTACTGTGACTTGATGGAAGTCATGCAAATTCCATACAGGAAGGAGCCAACAACTTCTACTATAAAAGCTGGAATCAAGATGGTCCTGTACTGTAAATTTTGGAAGTGATTTCAAGCACTGCTACTCCACATCCTGGTTCAAGATCCAAAATTCCCTCCAACTGGAACACCCCACACTTGGTATTTAACCACCAATGCACAGGCTTACGGCAAAATAGCGACTTTCCAACAAAAGCAATTTGTAATGATTTCTGGCTCTACTCATTATACACACATAACCTAGACAATACAACAATTCATGTGTAAAGCACAAAGGTTTTAATTAGTTGGCAGGGCTTCAACTCCAAAACACAGTTCCAAGCCTACCGAGACAATAATGTATCACCATGTACTCCAGACTACTAAAAAGTTAGGTAACAAGATGGAAAAATCACAAGAGGCATTATTGTCAGCACAATCCTGGTACAAAGAAGAGCTAGGGAGTAAGATGTGGGCTTTACATTCTTTCATACTGAGAAGGGCAGGGAGATAGACAGAGATAAAGGTGTGCAAGGATGGTATCTACATATCATGAGCTCTTCCTTATGATCACACCAATGAACTCGTATGCCTGAGTTTGAAAAACCCCTTGACAAATGGGCTATTTGGAATTTCAAAAAACAGTGTAAACATTTACAGCCAATTCAAAATATATGAGTTTTTTGTTATAAAGAAAACAATTAGGTTGTCCTGTCTGTCCAAGAATGAGAAATTGAAAACTTCAGTATTATTATTATAATAATACTCTCTTCTGAGTTTATATGTTGTTTGGAAAAAGTGACATGAAGTATTGCCATTTGATTTCTGCATCCAAGTCAGGAAAGTATCTTGCAAATTATTGGTTTCTTATTAAACTGGGGAGAAATCTTAGCTCCAATGTTGTCCGTGTAAATTTATGCAACTGATTTGGAGCACATTTTATATGTGGTGTTTTCTTGCTTCATTTTTTCCCTTCAGTTCTGGTCCTTATTTCTTAAAGTCAAAGTTTAGCTTTGAAAATATCAGCAATTATCTATAGTGAGCTTTCCAGCAGAAACACCATCAGAAACAGGAGGATGTGGCTATGTATACAAAAACTCTCCAGGAGCTAAAAATGCTTGGTCAGTAACATACTCACATTGCATGTGCAGAAACTCACTGAAAAAATGCAAGATGTAATCCATATGGACATTATAAATCCTTGCTGATTTCTATGAAGCAGTAGTTACTGTGTGTCTTTGAAGATATCATCAAGTCTTGGCAAGACTGTTAGGGAAGACTGTGTTCCACAGGATGCCAAGTACGTGCACATGCTGAAGTACTTGGGAAACAAATCAGAATCTTTCCAGATTTGCTTTCTTTCTGAAAATCTGCCCCAGAATTCAGTAATCAACTAGATTAGCTCCGCATAGGCTTTTTGTTGCTGGAAGTCAGCCTTCATAGGGCTTTTCATGATGAATAAAGATTTGGTCATAGTTCAGACTCAAATTCTTCAGTACTTTAGACTTCACTCAGTCTTAAACATCGGGTAATTAAAATATAGTAAGGCTTTGTAATGGTTATTCCCCAACCATGTTAATTGCATGACAAGTTTGAACTCCTGTTTTATACAACAGAAACTTTTTGTGGTTTTCCACTTGCTGAAGCAAGATTTGATGGGAAAGTTATTTCTTGTATTCTCTGCAGTGTTTATATTTAAACCTCATCTTTTATTGTTTCTTTTTCTACTGGGTCTTAACTTCATTTCAGGCCACACATCCATGTGATTACAAGGCTTTCATAGACTACTGATACAGATTTTCTGCCATCTAGACAACCATTTGAAACTTTATGCTTGACATTTCTTTTTTTTTCAGAGAAACCAAAAGGTGGCATGTACCTGATGAGGAGAAGGAATTATTTTGCCAGTTTAACCAGTAGAAAGAATTATCATATGCAGATGCCTTACTCGTATGCATAAATGTGAGTCTCTCCATACAATAGGACAGAAACTAGTTCTGCAAAAGTTGGCCTTATCTTTGTGAAACAAGGTTGCAAAGAGCAAATCTCAAGCAGCAAATCGTTTCTAGGAATCCTGCCATAAAAACTTCAAGCAAGAACTTTAACATACTCAGAGAACTGAACATTAAATGTTCTGAAGATAAGAAATGTATAGCATTACTGGTTTTCTGCAGATCCAGCAAGCCAAATTCTTTCTTCTATAACTAACTACAATTCTACGTGGTGAAACTTTGACTGTGTGTAGAAGAAGCCAGTTTTGGTCTGGATGCTTTCATTAGCTGTTTTTTAAAGAAAAGCAGTTCTTGTCTGAGTGCTATGCTAAAGTTTTCAATAAGCTTCAAACATCCTGAAAATACCCAAGATACCTGATATTGTCTGATGTTGAATGATGTTTCCAACATGAGTAATTTCAAAGGAAAAGAGATTTTAAGTATCTGATGGAACCAAGCCCCTGTTAATTTATGAACCCAAAAATACCAACCCAATTCACTCCATAAATAAAATGGTCATAGTACCATATTAATTCTACTACATTTTTTATTTTATTCTCTAAACTATCCTTTATACTACTCTAGCATAACAAGTCATTTCAACTGGAATATATTTATGTTTGCGTTTCATTCAGTTCATGCTGAAGTCCTATAAAAAATTTCACTTTAATTATTGTTTTGATCTGGTCAAAAGAAATTAATTTTTTCTCAACTATGCCTGAGTTTACCTTACAAAAACTCACCATATCAAACAAAGTGTAAAGACTTGTCTGACTGTTATGTTATCTGGAGACAACTTGAGCAATCTTAGAAACATCCTATAAGCCTGTACCAAATAAAGCTTCCTTGTACAAATGGAAGCCCTGAGTATCATACAGCTTTCAGAAATTATGCTTATAAAATGTCAGTAACTTCACATGAGCAAACAGCATAAAGCCATTCACTAATAAAACAGCACAGAAAACTTACTAAACCTGAGACTCTTATTAAAACAGCATCAAGATAAATCTACATCAGATCTGCTGAGGGGATACCAGAGAATTAACCTAAATAAGTCCAGTGCAAGCAACAAACCAGTGCCACCTAGTGAGCCAAATGAAAACCTAGCATTAAGTAATTTAAATATCATGAATGGCAGCAAAAAAGTTAACTGGTGTACTTACTCGAGTTTAATTATCTTTTTATATTTTAGTTACAAAGTCTTCTGCTCCTTTTTTAAAAATGCACTATTTCAATGCATTTTCTTTTAAAATTATTTCCTTTTATCCATATTCAAAATACAGCTTATGGTGTGAGGATCACAGTGCATTCTTTGATTTGTCCATTGTATAGACCAACAAGTTGTGTTACCCTGCACACGTTTTTGACAGACTTACAGCCTTGCAATAACAACCCCTACAGTATTTCACTATTTACAAATTCAGTTCAGATGTGGGAAAGGAAAGGCCTTATCACGTGCCAGTTCTGGAATTTTCTCACTTTCACTGTGCTGCAGAACTCAAAGATGTATTTTTCTAAAACCTCTGACAGAAAGTCTGGTGAATACTTTAAAAGCTGTTTGAAAGTCCCTGGTTATGTGCAGTATTCTTTGAAAAAAGCACTATTTGTTTCAAAGACTGCACAGATGCTCTTTAGAGAAAACTTGTCTATTGTTTTGTTTTCCAAAACTGGAAGACACATCTTGTCCTTGAATAAATACATAGCAGCTCTGTTGAGTTCAATGAAAGCTGCACCTGCAGAGAATGCTGCCATTAAAGTCTAGTATAGATTATAGTTTCATTTAGTGTGATGCTTTTCATACCCTTAGAGACACTTGTGCTCACTGTCAGCTGTCAATGTCTTGTACAACTAAACTTCTAGGGATGTGAAACCCCAATATGAAGTTTTTCCAAATATTGTTTATGTAATCACACACAAAACTACGTATTTATCTCTTCTTTCGCAAACACAGGTTTCTTAGAATGCACTTTAAGTAGGTAAAAACTCAGCAATATCAACAATAAACTCATCAACCAGATCTTTCTTTCCTTGAAACTTTAAAAATCAATATTCCTAAGGATGGATTCCTTTTAATCAGAAGGGGCTATTTTCAGGCCTGCTGCACTAGAGTTAGTTCTTATGGATGATCTTGCACTTATTGGTACATCTCTAATCAGAGGTTCTATTTTTGTTGCTCTTTACCTGCTGAAATTGCTGATGGTCCTTGTGACATTGCTTTTGAAGCCATTTCCTTTATTGCTGAAGCTACAGATTCTGCTGAGATAATGCAATTGCTGTGGCCGCTGTTAATGGCCCTGAACGGCTACTTCTGTATCTCCAAGTGTTGCACTATGGGCACAGGCTATAAAGGGTTAACAACTGCTACTAAGTTTTCAGCTCAAAGCCTGAAGCAAATCCTATCAAGCCACCTGAAGGCCTTGGAGCTCGCCTGTGTCTTCAATGGTCTGGGAAAGTGTCGAGGGAGTAACAGATAACAAGGACTTGTGTACAGCTGTGTATTGGCAGAAGAACTGTAAGAGGAGGGTCTGACATTAATACAAGAATGTAACTTGTAACCAATCAGTATGTTAGTAGCATTGATAATTAGCCATCACTGTATATAAGCTTGTCTCATGCTCTCAATAAACGGATTCTGGCAGATCATATTGATCGTGGAGGTCAGCCCCTTCTTACACCAACCGTCCTACTTCATTACCCAAGTACCTCTATTTTTATTCTCCGATATTACACCAACTAGGGCTCCGAAATAAAAATAAGCAAACAAGCAAATAACGACTGGCCCTTGGAGAGAGGCCAGGTCCCATCACAACGGTCAGCTCACAAATGGAGAGTCGGGGAACAGAGAAAAGACGGCAAGGGAAGAGCGACCTCCCTCTCCCCAGCCCACCTCTGAGGCCTTCTCCAGCAGTCGTCGACCCTGCTCTCCTTCCGCACCTTGGGGGCCGGAACGAGATGCCTGCCTCCCCCCTGTTCTGCTTAAACCCCGCCCGACCTTCGCCGCGGGGCAGGCGCTTGACAGTAGTAGCAAGAACCAGTCCGCCGAGCCGTGAAGGATCCAGCGGCGGCGAACCGCTAGGGGCGGCCGCCTCAGGGGCGGGAGAGGGCGGGGCCGTGGCCTGTAATCGCCCGCCTTGTCGGAGACCTGGCCGCCCCTTGCCGCCTCCGTTTCCCAGAGTGCGGTTCGGGAGCGGGCAGGAAGTCCCGTGCGCCTGAGTCAGGGGAAGAGAGCCGCTGGCGGTGATGGCGCTGGAGACCCTCTCCCCGGACTGGGAGTTCGACCGCCTGGATGACGGCTCGCAGAGTGAGCGGGACCGGGGCGGGAGGGGCCGGCGCCAGGCCCGCGGGGCTGCTGCGGTGACCGCCACTGGCGGGGAGGGGGGAAGGCTTGGGATGAGGAGACCTTGATCCGCGCTGGTGCTGGAGCCCTTCTGGCTCCACTCACCGCCGCTACTCCCACGGGGGATCGAGGAGGTGGAGGAGGAGGCGGTGGCGGAAGCTGAGCGAGGTCGTCCTCCCCAGCCTCCCTACAGGGACCCTCGTCTGCGTTGGGAGCCGGGCGTCCGCCACACCTCTTCCCCGGTCAAGGCCTGAGAGGGATGGCCTGTCACCTTTTTTATTTCCGTCTCTATAGTTGCTGTGGGTCACTTGGAGTGGGAAAGCGGCGTTTCTGATCCTTCATCCCTGATTCCCTCGGGGGGAGGGGGAGGAGCTGTCGTCCCCAGTGTCCCCAACCTGGTGGTGGGTGTGTCAGCCTGGTCTGACTCTTGTGGTGGGGATAGTGTGTCTTTCCTTTTCTCAGCGTTTACTCACGCATTTATTTATCTTTTTGGCTTCCTCAGTTAGCTAGGAAAATTACACCGAGGCGAGTTAGTTCTACGCAGCTCCCCTTGGTAAAACATTGCTGGTATTTTGAGTTTGGGCCGTTTGCTTGCGGTTTTGCATTAAAAATAAGACCTTGCGGTGCATTAAGTCTCTTTTTGACAGTGGGTTTGTGTGCCTGTCAAAATCCACGTTTATCCCAGTCCGTGGAGGTGACCTACTTTATAATGGGGGAACATGCATGGTTGTCACTCTGTAATACCCAGTCTTAACTGAGCTGTGCCAAATTAATTATGCCAGGTGTTTCTGTGAAAATAAGTCACTCGTGGACTAACTGTTCCACATACAGTGTTATCCCAAAGGATGATGATGCTCATGTTATTTATTTGAACGGGATATTTTGTCCAGATTTCAGTGGAAGCTGAAACTGCCCTGAGCCAAGGTTTTTACCACTCCTCCATCTGCAGAATGGCAAGTGTAGCTTTTGCTCAAAATGCCAAATCTCCACTAGTTTCTCTGTGACATTAAGTGCAGCTAAGGGGAGTTTACATGACATAATATGCTCCATTGCTACCATCTCAACAGTGAGCAAACTGGCTGATCTTCCACTGAAACAGTAAGCAGTGTTCTCCTAGGGAAAAGTCAAAGAAAAATCCTGTGACTTGAAAAATATTTTTTGTTGTTGTTGTCTGCTTTTACTTTAGACCTGTATTATTAACCATTAGCAATTATAATGCCCTCAACTGGGGACACAAGATACTAAGTATATCTGGTTTTTGGTGTCTTTGTCCTAGATATTTATGTACATAGATAGCACTTGCAAATTCTGTTGTGTTGGTAAGCCCACTGATTATTGCTGATTTTTTGGAAGAAGAGATTAAATTGGGGAATCTGTGCTGCTGAGTAGGATTCTTGCATTATTTCCATTCTAATGCTTTCATTTTACCAGCTGAGTTAAAAATAAATCAAACTTTATAGCACACAGGTTATGCCAATTCTTTGAATTTGTTTCTCCATGTGAGCCAATTTATTTAGGAAAATTTTGCTTTATCTTAAGAAGCTTTCCCCATTTCCGAGTCTTTTTTTTTATTAGTACAGCCATGTCTGTATATGGCTAGATACTAGCTTTCATTTTTTTCTCCCTTAAGTTAGCAAGATGCTATTCACACATGTCATTTATTTTATATATGGTCAGTACAATGTGGCAAATTTGCTGTCAATTTTTCAGTATTTGGAAAGTTTTTCATACCAGCTATGTTGAACTCTACAGAGTTAAAATGCATTGATTGGCTGCTGTCAAGGTGACAGTTTGTTGGTCTCTAGCAGAACGCTGCTGCAAGATCTTGTTTGAGAAATGCTACCAGTTTCATAGGGAATTGATGTGAACAATAGTGCTAATTTCCTGCTCTGTGACTTGGAAGCTTTTTTCTTCAGTTCTTATAAAGCCCCAGTATCTCTGTCAGTTTCTCTGCTCTTGGTTTGCTTTTTGTGGGAAGGGAGGAGATGGAGTTGGGGGGATACAACAGCATACCTCCATAACAAAAAGTCTCCGTGCTCCAGATTTTATAGCAGTAATGTAAAAAAACTGACATGCTGGCTAGTTAAACTGTGCTGCAGGGCACTGTGTCTATCAGTGTCTTACCGTGTTTCTGCAGTGGAGCTTCTGGGAGATGTACCAGAAAGAACCTGAAAATAAGAGATTAGGCAGACTTATGGGCTGCAGGTCCATGTCTGGAGTGCGTACTACCGATGCAGTCTTTTGTTCGCTCAGCCATTTGCATGAAATTCAGCCTCCTTATTTTGTCAGGGCCTGTGCACTGCTGATGTTGCAGGTAAAGGCCTATGGCTCTAAGGCAGAATTTAATGTGGGAGAGGTCACCGTGCTTCTTGGATAGGCTTTGCAGTCCATGTACCCTTATGGCTGACTTAGAATTATCTTAGGACTTCACTGCAATCATTTATCCTTCATAGTCTCAGCCTTCCTGCATAGAGTCCTCCTCTTTTCCTTACTAATTTGTCCCTATTAATTGCTCGCTTTATGCCTTGTGCAGTGTCTCGGTCAAGTATTTCTTTCTCCAAAAGTGATAACTGATTCAGCAGTGCTCTCCTGCCTTAGTTAAAAATAAGAATATAAAAAATGCAAATTTTTTAACTTTCTAGAGCAGCCTGTTTGCTGACATGTGATAAGAAGCTATGAGACGTGAATTCTTGTTTAGGAAAAATTCAGTTGTTCAGCTGTCTTACATTGTTTGAATTTTTAAGATAATCCTATTTTCAACAAATAGCAGAAGATCACAAGCTATTAGCTCTTTTTTGGAGAAGACAGTTTAGTCTTCTCATGAAAAAAGAATTGTACTTATGTACTGAGCACAGGAGCCTTGAGCTGTGTTCATTTGCCCTAGAGTTCAGATTATGCAACTAAGTCAGTAATTGCATGTAACTTGGGGAGTAGAAGTGGGTGGAGGTGGGCTGTGTTTTAATGCGGGAAGAAAAAAAGAACAGAACAGAGTGGTATAAACTTTTATGAACCAGTTGTCTTTAGATTTATTTTGTTAATTAATGTCACTGTTCTTTGTGTTTGACAGCTGAGTTATCTTTTGAACATCATAAGCTACCTGCCCTTAGCAGTAACAGAATAGCTGTGCATTTCAATGTCCAGCTGCTTAGCAGAAGATAAATTCTGCTTGAAGGTGGTGAATTTGCAAGTGGGAGGAATGACAGATTGAAAGTCAGAAGTTTCCCTTGTAAATCCCAAATGACACACTGAGAGGTAGCAGGGAGAAACTGCTGTCACCTCCTGTGTTGCAACTTCTACAATCACTTCTTTGCTCAGCATCTTGATGTGATTGCTAGGTTTGTTAAGATTTTAGTTTGAGAATATATGTAAGTTATAAAAATTATTTTTTGCAAACATCTTAGATGTTTCATATACTTTAAGTAGTATTTGGGTGTCTTCTAGATGGACACTGTCAATGTATGGTTGTGTGGTTGTTTTTCAGTAAAGAACTGTGTTAAAGATGTAATTGTATTAAAAAAAAAACACTGCAACAAAATGAGGAGTACAGTACTATGAGCTAAACAGCAACAGATTAAATATCTTTAAATAAATTTTTTTAGGTTGTAATTTTAGAATGGTCTGTAAAACTACAAATGTTATCAATTCTCAGAAATTCATGCTGAAGTGCAGTTGAAGAATTATGGAAAATTTCTTGAGGAATATACGTCTCAGCTGAAGAGAACTGAAGATGCTTTGGATGACTCTGTTGGAGATGTTTGGGACTTCAGTCTTGATCCCATTGCATTAAAGGTCTTTGTGCACTTAATATGTATTGCAGCTGTTGTTTTGCTAGTTCCCTTTTTCCTTCAAAACCTGAAAAATAAAAGCTTGATGCATTAATGCTCAACTTTTGTGTTTGAGAAACATATCCAATACCATTTTAATAGTGAAGTAATTAATAAATTGGTGCATATCATAAGAGAAAATGTTTTCCTATACCTCCTTGCTGTCTTTTGTATACTCTAGTGGTAGTCAAATGAATTTATAGTTCTTCATGTGTTGGGAAGCTTCATTTCAGCAAATGGCTTTCCTGTGAGTGTTGATGTTTTTTACTGGGAGTTGGGGTTCCAGGAGAGCTCATTAATATTTTTGAAATTGTAGAGTGAAGTCTGTGTAGTTGTTCTGACTAAATGGCCTAGGTGTGCTATTTTCTGTCCTCCAGAGGCAGCTGTTTCCTTGATCGTGTGTTCTCTGTTCTCTGTGGAGTACTGTTAACTTCCCCAAATTTGCAGACATCCTTTAAAAATACTTCTGTTACCACATGCAACTTGTCTGTGCTGAAGATTCACGCTTAAGTAATCATCTGTCTGAATAATTTGAATAAATTCGGTGTAAGGCCAGCATAGTGCTGGATATATATGAGCTAGTTGATATCATGACTGACTTCAGTACAAACTGTGAGTGCCTGTGTGCACACATGCAATGGGCATTCTGTTTCCTGCATTTGGGATTTTAAATTCATGGTCTAGGTTTCTTGAGGTGTTTTTTCTGCATACACTGTAATAACCTTGCTTTTATGTTCTGACTTTTGTAAATGCTAGATAGTTTAATTGATTATTTGCCTTTCTGCCTAGAGTAAAAGGAAATATATTACTGTGTAAATATCCTGCATTGTAGGATGTCAGTAATTTGCAGTTTTTTTCTCTTATTACTGATCTTTTGAGATTAAACTGGAAAAAAATTGTTTAACTACTTGGATAAATGTATTTTTGTTAACATTTTCTAAAGATAAATATTTGTTCTGTGGAGTTTTCAAAATTGTTTTTGTTTGTTTGTTTAAATTTTAGCTTTTGCCATATGAACAGTCCTCCCTACTGGAGCTTATAAAGACAGAAAATAAGGTAAGTGCTTTATGCTTAAAAGAAAAAAAAATTGTTACTCTAGATAAAACCGTGCTCTCTAGATGTGAATCTGTTTGTAATCTGTGGCTTTTTTCTCCTTCGAGTCTAGGTTCTAAACAAAGTAATAACTGTATATGCTGCCCTTTGCTGTGAAATCAAGAAGTTAAAGTATGAGGTAAACTCATCTGCCTTTTTACTAGTGTATGAAAATGTTTGCAGTTCGGCAGGCTGCTATATAAATTTATTCTTTAGCAGTAAATAAATGAGAAATGTCTAATTAATTTTTATAGCATTATTGCTTATATTCTACTTATTAAAAAACACATTTCTGCTTTTGTTGTTAGGCAGAAACTAAATTTTATAATGGCCTCTTGTTTTATGGAGAAGGAGGTAAGTAGCTCCCTTTACTGTAAAAATTAGTAGTTTTATGTTACTGTTTCAGGTTTGGTTAAGTGCTACAGTAAGTGTAAGTTTGTAACACAGATACATGCTTTCTCTGTTTCTGTGATGTGTGAATGCTAACTGATGGACTTTGAGGTTATAGGGTTATATGTTAGTGTCTTGTAACTGTCGCGAGTCAGCTTAAGATGACAATAAGATTTATCTGTTACATTAACAGGAAGTTGTTTTTGCGTCTTTATTTATGCAGGGCTGTTGAGCTTATATTTAAGCTGTCACATAAAGAAACCTAAGCTTTTATCTTGCAGACCTGTTTTTCAAAGTGTGGCCTTGAAAACCCAATTTTCATATGTAAATACATCCTAAACCAATTTGCTTTCATTCTGGACTAGATTTTATATACTTTCTCGTAGAACAGTAAATCTTAAATCTGTAATTTTTTCTGATTCTATGAAATCTGTAATTTGATTGTAATTAATAAATAACTTGAACCACCAACTCCTGCCTGATTTACTTATGTATGTATAGTTGTTCAAAGAGAATTTGTAGTGTATTAATGTAATCTGCTCTTCAAGCATGAATGATGGTACTGTTTAGACCATTGATATGGTACAGGGGCATTACTGGTTTTAAGTCAATTCAGTTGACACGTTAGAAGACTCTTTAGGGGAAAATGCTTTTTGTCTTGGAGTTAAAATGGTAACTCCTCTGAATGGTTGATCTTAAAGGGTAGTAAATTTGGGGATAAGTGCAGGTCTTAGTCTTGCGCTTAGTGATTGTAGGACATATCACCTAACTTTTTAATTCTGTTTCAGAAATTTGAGGGAAAGGAAAAAGCAGTAAAAATTTGGGAGTTTTTAAGCATTTCAGAAGTTTTGACTATGAAGAAGTATTGTGCAATTTTTGAGACAGAGTCTATTTATCATTCTTTTAAGTGCTATTATATAAGGTGATTGGTGTGGTTCACTTAAGGAACATGAAGTGTGATGGTTTCTCTCTCACTTAGCAGGTTCTTGCTTCTAATCAGACATGATTTTAAATGCCTTAAATGAAAGTGGTATCCTGCCAAAATGGTACACTGGGATCCCTCAGAACTTATTTCCATGGCCCTTATGTGAAAAAAGGTCCCTGTTGCACATTAATATGATACAGCAACAGTTTGTTTCTAATGGGGAGTTGTGCAGAGAATGCTTGAGAATAGCAGGAGTTGTGATCTCAGTCTTTTGTGGATTGGGTGAGGGTGCAGAAATTGTTTTCCACTTCCATATCCCTTCTTGTAGCATCTGATTTGATAACAGCAAACTTCCTTAGCCAGTTAAAGGGTGGTTGAAATGTAAACAAGTACTATGCTGTCCTTCTTTCCTTACTTTTTTTTTTCATCTTGTCCTTGGAGTGGCTTGGGCTAATCTAGGAACTTTAAAAGTCTAGCTGGATTGTGAGAGAGAATGTGTAAAGGGGAAGCATGTGGTACTTAATATCTTGACCCAGAGCTCTACCTGATGGAAATATAGTGACAGCTTTATTCTCTTGTGGTTGCTCTGCAGTAATACGTTTCATAAATCAATAAGGCTTGCATTTCTTAGGCAGAAATATTTCAAGTCTAGAGAATTGATGTCATCACATCGATGTTTTGTTAGGTTGCTTTACAAGTGCTGCAGCTGACTGAAACACTCTGGCATTAGTGATACAATTCTTGTATTTCATAGTATCCTGTTAGTGTGCTTTGTCACATGGATAATGCTTTGAAGCTGTGGTGATGATCTGATTCTTTTGTGTGGGATACTGTATGGGTAAAAAAAGAATTTCGTAACAAAATTCATTGCTTACTCAGATTTTTCTTCTGATTTATGATGTATGATATTCTTTCAGTAAATAACTACCAAAGATGTTCCTTGCAATAGAAATACATAGTGCTTTCATAGAAACTCTTTAAAACGGAAAATTTTGTATTAAGTTACATATATCTGCATTTAGTGAATTACCTATCACGTTCTTTAGTTTCTTTTGGGTGAAGGAGATGTTTTTCCTGCTTTATGTGTAATTTATGTATAATTTTTAATGAGAAAAAAGCATTTGTTTTTATAAAGTGGATTTATTGTTGAAGTTACTAAGGCTCCATCAGAGTGCTTATAACAGGATGCTCCACTTGTATGACAAATAGATGTTTTGGAGGACACATGCCAGAGTTAATGTAGTAAGTCAAACAGGCTTTTGAGAATAGTGACAAATGTGTGTCTTTAAAGCCACAGATTCCAGCATGGTGGAGGGAGATTGCCAAATACAGATGGGAAGATTTGTTTCTTTCCTGCAGGTAGAGTATGTTTTGATTATTTTTTTACAGTAATTATAATAATAATTTTATTTGCAAAATGAAGTCTGCAGTATTCTGCTTGTGTTTTGCTGAAAGAAATTGAGGTAGTTTTTATGTTACTGTGTTTTGCCTGCAGATCTCTCACAGCAAGTTGATGTATCATATATTGCTTAGGGATTTTTTTTTATACAAACAGTTTATATAAAACTGTGGAAGTCTAATGAGAGAAAAAAATACAGTTTGTGTAATTGTTGTTCAGGGAAATTTAGCATTTACTTAAAATTTCAATAAGAAAAGATAAATTGAGGTTGTTTCACTTGATGGTAAAGATACCTATTTTCATGGGTTTGATTAGTTTTTGTTGAACATGTGAATTCATTGTTTGTACATCCTTCATTTTGGTAATAGATGAAAGAAAAATTAAAATATGTACCTTGAAAAATTTGCTTCTGTCTCACTCAGACTTTCAGGGAAGAACACTTATTTCTTGTACAGTGGAGCTGTTATCAGGGACCTGTGAATGCAAACAGGATCTGTGTTTCTTCTGAGAATTTCCTGTACTCTTTGTTTTCAGTCTACTGTGAATTATTTTTTGTCTTCAGTATAGCTTAGATGATTGTCCTGTTCCCAAAAATGTTTCTGTTTTTATGCAAGATTGCTGGTAATGAAATATCTGCATCGAGCAGAGAATAGACAGGAAGTTTTGAGAACATTGAAACAAATTCTGTTTTAACAAAGGTTAAAATTCCTGGTTTTGCTGTGTGCTAGCATGGCAGTAAACCATTTACTGAGATGTAACTGGTTGAATGCTTTAAGAAGTTCTTTCTCATCTTGTTTTACTGTGCTCAAGTGCAGTTAGTTGTTAGGATATCTTGGGGTACTGTTTTTCAAATTTTTCATGTTTTTTGTCCTATCAACTTTGTAATTTTTTTCCTTGATCCTCTATTTCTTTATAAGTGTATGTTTGAGACAACTTTTAGTGTTTTTGAGATGGAACTACTGTCCAATTGTATTTTGCCACACTTCTTTTTCCTGCCAGGTTGCTCTGCCCAGATGAAAGTTGGGACCAGGTTAACCAAATTTCTGGATATCTATGTGCATTGCAGACTTACTCTATAGAAAGAGTTTGTTTGTTTAGGGGGAAATGCTGATGTGTATATTTGTACGATAAGCACCAGATAGCAGTATGGCTTGTGCTGTGATACCTTGGTGATCATTGAGCACCTTGGGAAAGAAGGGAGATGCAGGATGTTGCCTCAAAGTGAAGGTTATTGTGTTAACATGGTGTATTGCTTTGGGTGAAGCTATGCATTTGTTCTCTATCACCTATTGTATTCCCCTAAATCCACTCTGTCGTGCTCTGTATCCATACACTGGGAAGTGTTAAGAGCCTGTCTCCAAGGGTGGTGTGGAAATATGAGTGAAGAGGACAAAAGAGGTGAAATGTTGGTTGCATAGAGCTAATGTCCATGTATTGGTTTATTGGTTCTTCTGAGTTTGGGATTTCTTTACTAGACGTTACTGCCTCAAATTTGCTGTAGCTGAACATTCTTTAATAAAAAATTTCAAAATAGTACTGTGAAAAACTTGTTAGATAGTCTTGATCCTGCAGAAGACTGAGTTTGTAGAACTGAAAGTGATAGAATTGTCTGTATTATGTAGTTGCTAATTTGCATGTGCTGTTGTACTGGACTGTTTTCTGGAAGTTTAAAAAAGGCAGCTGGTGCCCCTTTCCCAGGAAAGATTATCTCAATTGTCCATTAATCCATTCTTAATGCTTAGTGATGGTTTGGAGTGTGTTGGCTTGTTTCAGCTGCATTTGATAGAGCAATACAACTGTAAGAAGTAACAACGCTTTTATGTTTTGGGAAAACTGGTAGCAAATTTAAGGCAGGAGCCCAAATACCATCTATTTTTGATGGAGAGAAAGACAGAATTCAGCTGTTAGCCAGTTTTCTGGCAGGAGCAGCAGGCTGTGAGCCTGTGTGGGCTGTCTGCAATTAAGCCATCTGTGTGCTGCCTGGCAAGACTCATCACATACTGACTTTTCCCTGATGGGATTATACGATGCATTAAGATATTTTGGGTATGGGAAACTGAAATGCATTTACCTTATTACTTAATGAATGCCTTAAAGTCCATTATCTATATTAAGATAGCCTCTTATGTATTCTGAGTTGACCTGTTGTGACTCGTTTTGTAATATGTAACTGAGCTCAAGTTCTGGTGCTGGCAAACATACGCCTCTCAAAGATTGTTGTAAGAAAAACAGTTTCCTATGGCTAGTCACTCTTACAGATGATAGAGACTCCCATGTTAATTTTTAATTTGAATTCTGATATCACCACTTCCCAGAGGTTGACTCCTGGATATTCTCTCTGAAGGTATTTGAGCACTGTTGTCAAGTCACTTCTTACTGTCCTTGATAAACCTAACTCCTGAAAATTTTTACAGCTAGATGTTTAAAGTAAGTTATGGTGACACTTTTTTAACAACTTCTTTAAAGAATCAATGTACTTTAAAGAATGTATCCCTGGAAATCAATCCTGATTATTATATTATCTAGATTGTCAAAGCTATGTGCAAGTGTAACATCACTCCTGTCGTCCTTATTATGCATTTTAGCATTTATAAAGTGCATATTGGTCCCTTAATAGTCCAGTTTGTCATCGTATCTTGTGTTCAGCAACTTCTTAGCTTAGACCCAGGTCCTTTTTCAGAACTGTTAGTGACTGGCATGATATTTGATATCCTGTTTAGGCCTGTCCACTGACATGGATTAGGACTGTAATTGGAGCTGAGGCTGCAAGTTCAGTGCTTTGGTAGTAATGACAGATTGTGTATGAGAAGGATCTATCTATCTATATATATATATATATGCATTTTTGTTTTCTTGAATTTCAGGAGCTGTCTGGCTTTGTTTCTGT